>SSNR01000818.1:0-54209 GCA_006937965.1 Callopanchax toddi | reverse complement strand
ATTTTATTTGGTGGATCGATCAGTCCCAAAATCTTGTGCATCACACGGGCGAGAAATTTAAAGGTCGGTTCCGTTATGGCTCTGTGGAGTCCGACGGCCTCGATTTTCACATCAGCACCTGTTTTCCAGGCTTTAACGTCAGTCAAGAACTCCACAAGTGTCGCGTGTGATTTCACGATCACAGATACGGTTTCAAAGTGGCCCTGGAATTTCACCAATCACCGCAACTTTCTCCCAAATCTGACCAATCATCTTGGCGTTTGTTGTGCGTCACCTTCTTTTTTGACCAATCACTGCCATTTGAAAAAGTTTTGACCAATCCCCGTTGCCTCGAGCTGTGTTTACTTCCTGCTTTTGAGTCGAGCCGCTAAACGCACCGGCCAGATTCTATAATATATTACGGCTAAAATACGAGCGAGTCAATTTCCCAAAGTAGCGATTACACAAGAGTGGTAGAAGCTGTTCTGAACCAAACATCATGTGATGGATTATACACGAAAATATTCGCTTGGCTGAACAGAGAGGAGCAGAGGGTCCGCGGTTGGGGGGTCTGATACGAGTGCTGAAAGAGACGAGGTGAGTTCTGTTTAAAGTCCGTATTCGGTCAATGTGAGAAACTGTGTTTAAAAAGAAATGATCTGTGTCCTAAAGTTTAGGTATAGGTATTTAGGAAATAGTTTAGGACCTAAACTGTGCTGAGTCGGCGGTTTTGCTATTACGTGAGAAAATAGGACCAGGGCGTCAGCGTGAACTAACGTGAAATCCTTTGAACGTCGTTTTTTTAAACATGCGAACAACCACGTGATGTGTGTATCCAGTGAGCGATCACGAGGAACCTCTTCCTGCTGAACCAGTGAACCTTTGAGGTGAACGTCTAAAAGTAAAACGAGTCGCTCACGCTGTAACGCCTGAGTGATGCTGAGACAGTCAGCTCTGTCATCATGGTGATTACAGCATCTTGTAGTCTTTATATTATGATGAAACGGCGCATACAGTGTGTGCATATAAACAAAATAAAACCTTAAACAAAAAATGCTTGAAAAAACTGCAACTTTGACCACAACTTTTGAAAAATGTTTTGCAAATCAGTCATTTTAGGATGAAACCATCAGAAAAACCACACACCTTCCTGGAGGGACTGTATTTAAACTTATATTTACAAATTTAAACACTGCTATGTTTTAATAATGAAATTATTATTAAATAATTAAAGATGATGGAAGTAAAATCATGTCGGGTTATTACAAATGCTTTAATAGTACCTCATAGTCACATGGCAGGAAGGTGAGGGGGAAGAACAATACATCTTTCATCAATAATCGTTTTATAATCGCATCGCAGCTCTCTGAATCGTAATCGAATCGAATCGTGAAGACCCTGAAGATTCCCACCCCTAATGACAGCAGAGAGGAAAAAGATGCAGGTGAAGTTGGGAACAGCTGGTTATTCATTTATATCAAAAGTCAATTGCTTCAAGAACAACCCGGTTCAAGAACAGCTTTATCCCAACTGCCATAAGGATTCTAAATCAGGAGGACCACTAGGCTGGACTATTCATTTTCTTTACAGTTATGTGTTTGTTTGTGTTTTGGTGTCATATATGTATTGTTGGAACCTGCTTTGTGTACTGGCAACAAATTCCACCAGCTTGCTGCGTGGTCATTAAAGTAATCTAATCTAATCTAAACTAAGTACTGGAGGAATCCATTGATAACTAGATTAAAAACAGATAATACTAAAATATGTAATAGCTGTAGCCACAGCCCTAGTGTGTGTGTACCTGCAGGATTCTCGCTCGGCCTGTGTGTGTCGTCCATCTCAGGTATAGTAACAGTACTAGGTAGAGTGAAGTACTGTGGTAAAGAAACCTTATTGGATCCCGTTTAATTTGGTAAACACTCCTCATAAACTGGGCCAGACAGGACCAGTGGCGGCTGGTGAATTTTTTTTTGGGGTGGGGCGCATTTTTGCAGGTCAGTTTTCAGATGTGTGAAAAATCACATATCATCACCACTAGGGCAGGAAATAATGCAAAATATTTTCATCTGAATGAATATTTTGCTGGTAAAAATCCCTACCACCAGTTCTCTAACAATGTGGTGCCGTTAGGTCTAATTCTACACATCAAACAGTAAAAAATAAGTAAAGAAATAAGGAGACTCTAATAATATAATAATATATAATATAATAATAGAAATATAATCAGATACAAATTTTAAAAAACCCACAATGTGTTTACAACAGAAGTTGTGCAAGTTTCAAGGAAAAAACAACCTGGCAAAGTCAAAAACATAACTTAATATTCACAATTAGCTTTCTATTGACACCACAAATAAATACATCTCATTCAGACAACAAACACTAACCAAGCAAGTCATGACAATCAGCTCAACTAATGAAGTGAATTAACAACAAAATAAAGTCAAATCCACTGATATGTCCCTTCAAAATAAGTTAAACTACAATTTTTGGCCACTCATTTAAAACTCCCATAGAGCGCCGTGCATTTTAAGGAAAAGTAGCCTAAAACTAATCAAAATGGGCTAAACTACAAGAACCAACATATTCAATCAACAGTATCACTATTTGGTTAAAGTTACCCGATACCAGGAACCGATACCAGTGGCTTCACTGTCTGTTAGTGATGGGACCAGTTAACACTGATAAGTGGTCTGTTCGCCACTGACAGCCACACCCATTGGCACAGCTGCACCTTTGACAATGAAGGCAGCTTGACTTCTTTTGTTATCTTGAAAGTTTCAACTCATCCTATTGAAAAACAGCCCTAATTCACACCTCCAACCGATTCATCACCCAAGCCCTTTCCCAACAATAACTCCTCTCCACACCCCTCCCTTTCACCCTCAGACCCCCTGCCTGCATTAACAGGCTTTTGTTTGTTTCGCCATGAAATTAAAAAGTGAATACAAAGCAGGCATGCATAGTGCTTACAGTCACCCCCAAAAAATGAACGGTTCTCTACAAAGACTCGGTTCTCCTCGTTCACAGTGAAGAGCCGTTCAAAAGATTCGGTTCGTTCATGAACGTCACATCACTACTGTCTGTGACTTGTGATTTATGTTGTAGTTTCCTATATTGAACACTAGGGGAAGCTATTGAGCTACAGAGGAACAGTGTGTGTTGAGAGCTGGAGATGGTGCCAAATAGTTCATTTTATTTGGTTAAAATGTGGAAAACTGCAATAATTTCACTGTAAAATCACAGAAAATGGTTATTTTTCACCTTATATTTTAGTTTTGTGATCATTTTTATTAATATAGTTTATTTTTTATCTAACTCAGTTATTTGTTGTAAAAAGCAGAGAAAAAAACTGTATTCCAATTTGTTGCATTTTTTTGTGTGGTAGAAGTATCGGTATCGGTACTCGGTATCGGCGAGTACTCAGATTGAAGTATCGGTATCGGATCGGTTTTGAAAAAAGTGGTATCGGAACATCCCTACTATTTATTTAACATTTGGCAGAATGACATTCGGCAAGTCATCAGGACTTAGGACAGCTTGTCGCGCCAGTATCCTTTAATACTCGGTCGCGCTGGCTCCGCCTATGAGGTTTTGAATGGGAAAATCCGCGAGAAACACATTGTTATTAAGAAAAAAGAAACAAACAAACAAAGTCACTCACCATTGAGTTGATTAAATCAGGACAAATAGAATCATTCAGCTTTGTTTTCACAAGCTGGCAAGAAGGATTCTTTGAATAAATATCCATTTTCTTTCCTCCACGATGTTGAACTTGCGGGTCAACCCTCCGGTTTTTGACTGTGCCGTTGTGACCTGCGTCCCGATCTTTTCCATTAAGGATGATTTCCAGTGCGCATGCGGCAGGAAAAAATTTCCAGTGCGCATGCGCCAGGAACAGAAAACAATGCGGTAACTCGGGACGGCGTCCGGTCCAGACGTAAGCAGTAGATCCAAGAGAAACACAACCTATCGGCCTGGTAAAACATAGTGAGAAAACGTTTTAAAACTACACCTAAATGGAGATTATACACAGCACTTATTGTATTTATAATGGATGGATCGTTTAGTTTTATTGTCATGTTTGTTTTTATATTTTGTGATTCCCTATTCTCTACTTCTTCCTCTTGGGACTGGTGGGGCAGCGCCCTAGCGCCCCCGATGGACGCCACTGGACAGGACTGGAGAGAAGAGACCGGCAGGTCCAAACGGACTTCTTGTCCAGGTGGAGGAAACACGTAGTAAAATACGCAAAATCAATGTAATAATATAAATAATCATTCATTATTTTCTTAAAGAAAATAACATTTAATACTGACGCATACTCAGACCGGGGTTTGAACCCAGAACTCCAATAATTAACATAGTTGCTTTACCGCTAGACCACAGTTCTTTACTCTCTCTCACTCCGCTTTTTCTCGGTGTCACTCATTTCTTCTCCTACCTTCTACGTTCGTGTGTGAGAGGGAGGCTGATTCGCGGGTCTAATAACGTAAATAACCATAATAACACTTTGCTGAGCTGAAAGAGAAACTTCTCTTCTTTCAAAAACCGTTTGAACTTTTTTACAGCACAAACCATTGTGGAGTGCAGAAATGCGTCGAAGACGCACTGGCATTAAGGGTAAATGCGGGACAGTGTCTACATTTGTGGAATGTGTGAAAAGTAATGAAAATACGGGACAATCCTGCACAAAACAGGACATCTGGTCACCCTAACCGCTAGCGTACATCCTGGACTGAGGGGCTCGTTCCGGAACGGTCTATCCAGATCACGTCTCCTTCACCTGAACACGCTCCTCACACAGCAGCACCTTGTTCCGCTGGGGTGCTGTAGTTTATTGGAGGGGACGCAGCGCTATGTTCTGCTGGGTATTAGTGGGGACTCTTCACCTCCGTCCACGCTCAAATATAGGAAGACCCCGATAAGAAGACCTGGGTGCTCATTTATAAAACTTGCTTACGCACAAAATGGGCCAAAAAGTTGCGTGGGTCACTTTTTACGCAAAATTTGGGATTTATAAAAGAAAACGTAACGGAAAAATGTGCGCAACTCTAAGCAAACTTTGGACCTTGCGTAAGCACCTGTTGGAGACGTGAAACCAGTCAGAGCAGCTGGTGAGATGAAAAAATGTTGAATTTATGACACAATTAAAGACTTGTAGACCCTCACACACACAGAACCAACAATCCGTCTCTAAAAAGAATAAAAATTTAAATCTGAATGAAAATATGTCGCATTTTAGAATAATATCCCATTATGTTCATCCAGTCGTCTTCAGATTATATAACAAACTGCACTTATTGGTGCATTAATTGTGATTTCTAAGACTTAGGAATCCTGCAGTGACACTTGTGCGTAATGCGCTGGATGCGCTGCAGCTCAGCCAGTAGTCAGACTCCGGATGAATAGGAGAGAGTTTTTAGAGATTTCTAGATAATGACTGGACGATCGATCAGCTGATAGATTCATTAGAGCATCCTCTGGATCAACTGGGTCCAATATTAGATCAACAGAACCATCGGAACCAGTAAAACCCAGTGTCACCGGCCGTTCTCGGGTTTCAACCAGCGATTATTTTATCCAACAGGTTGACTGTTTAATAGGATGAACAACATGACGTGTCTTCCCCTTTGGATTCAATTAAATGTTGTCATTAAACGTTTCTCTTAGATCTTGGATCCTGATCGATCTCTCTGTCAGGCTGACAGCAGCGCTGCAACGAGACGTCTCTCGGAGCACTTGCGTGTTCGTAATTCGTCACATTTCACCACCTAATAAAACATTTTCCCGTCCATCCACCACAAGCACCTCGAGTTTCAGCCTCTGTAAAATTACGCTTTCTAAACCTCTCTGTTGTCACGATTTACTGTTAAAAGCCAGAAACCCACCGGCTTATGCATATGTAATTATTCATGAGGTACTTTGCATTGACCGTATATGTCAGAATGTGGGTGTGAAGGAGGAGGGTTCTGACCCAACAACAGCTGAGCACAGTTCTAGGTCTGAGAACGATTTATAAAGCAGAATTGCGTGGATCTGTGCGTCCGCAGGGTTTTATAAATCGGAAATGGAATTTGCGTACCTGAAAAATTTTAGCTGAGCTTAAGCAAGTTTTAGTAAGGATTCTACGCAAAGTTTTATAAATGAGCACCCTGCCCCTTTCAAGACTAATCTTCAGAAAATAACTAAATTCACTTTTTAAAGAAACTACTTTTGTTGAAAATTTGAGAAAGTATTTAATATCTTAATTACAGACCTTTAATATTTGCTTATTATTCCAATGACAAAGATCTGTAATGCATATATAATATAATGCATAAGAAAGTCACTTCTCAGCAGGTGACAGTCCCTCCAGGAAGTTGCGGGGATTTTTTGTGATTGTTGCGATCTAAAATGACTGATTTCACGGCACATTTTTCTAAAAGCTGCGATTTTTTTCAATCATTTAAAAAAATTTTTAGAGGTTTTATTTAGTTTATATGCACACACAGTTAACCTCTTTACACACACACACTGTATGCACTGTTTAATCATAAAATAAAGATGACAAGATGATGTAATCTCCATGACAACACAGCTGGCAACCTGTCTCAGCGTCACTCAGACGTTACAGCGTGAGCGGCTTTACTTTCACTTTCAGAGATTCACCTCAAAGGTTCACTGGTTCAGCAGAACGAGTTTAGAAAAGACAAGCGGTTCCTCGTGTTCACTGGATACAAACGTCACGTGGTTAATCCGTGTTTAAAAAATAAACAACGTTCAAAGGAATTCACGTTAACGCTGACGGTCCGATTTATTTAAAATATTTTTCACAGAATAGCAAAACTGCCGACTCAGCACACAGTTTAGGACAAACATAAGTTATTTTTAAATATAGTTTCTCACATTGTCCAAATACGGACGTTAAACAGAACTCACCTCGTCTCTTTTATCACTCCTATCAGACCCCAGACCCCGTCTGCTCCTCTTTTCAGCTAATCTCCTCCATGTTTTGCGGTCAAAAAGTTTTTGTCAAGCGACGATTTTCATGTATATCCACCACGACGTTGTGTTTGGTTCAGAACAGCTTTCCACCACTCTGGTGTAATACTTTAGGATATTGATTTGCTCTTATTTTAGCCGTAATATCTGATGGAAACCGACCGGAGTTTAGCGGCTCTGAGCTCAAAAACCGGAAGCAAACACAGCTGGAGGCAACGGGATTGGTCAAAACTTATCAGAGTGGCTCTGATTGGTCAAAGAAGATGACGAAATCCGACAAAAACAAAGATGATTGGTCAAATTTGCGGAAAAGTTGCGGTGATTGGTGAAAATTGCAAGGCCGCAACAAAGTTGCGGCAAATGGTTGAATTTGCGTTAATAGTTGCGATCGCAACTTCCTGGAGGGTCTGAGGTGAGGAGTTGCACGCAGCAGCTCCAGGCTTTTTACCATGACTAAACACACAGTGTCTGTCAGACGCGATAAATACTAGGGGTGTCAGATTAGTGCGTTAACTACAATTAATTAATTACAGCCATAATTAACGCGTTATGTTTTTTAATCCCGTTAATCACATTTTTAATCTCTTGACCATTCCTGCATACGGTCTGCCTCTGTAGTGATGTGTGCGCTGATCTGTGCTCCTCACGGTGTTTGTGTGTCACTGAGGCGCTCTGTGAGCCTCAGGAGGAGCCACGCACTTTCAGGAAGTCATCACGTGATCTACGTGTGATGCAGCGACTTAATAACAAACAGCTGATCGCCCCTCTTCTCCACCTCCTCCCACCCCTGTCTTCAAGTTGTGTCCACCCATTTTTTAACTCTAAATGTAATTCTTATTGGAAGATCAAATCAAACCTTATTTATAGAGCACATTTCCTGCATACCAACACAATGTGCTTTACAGCAGATAAAACATAAACTAAAATCAGATGAGGGGTTAACAGAGCTGCTGCAGACTGAGTCCACTGACCAAAGTAATGGTTGCACTGGGACTGAATCTGTTCAAGTCTGTTAAACACAATAAATGACTTCATAAAGACACTTTATGTTGTTCTATATCAATCTATTGGTCTGACACAGTCATTTAAATGACAATACTTCAAGATGAGGGCTTTATTAGCTATTTATTTAAATGCAATTAAAAATGTGATTAATTAATTACAGGTCATAATTAATTAATTGCACATTTTAATTGCATGACAGCACTAATCAATGCATCAATTAAATGATTTATTCTGCAGTTCTGATGGTCCGGTAGTGTTTAAACAAGAGAGAAGGGTGTGAAAATCTTAATGCCTGTCTCAGAAAAGTTTTATAACGTGTGTAGTGGGGGGTTTTACAGTAGGGTGACCATATTTTGATTTTGGAAAAAGAGGACACTTGGTTCAGTTGTGAAACATTTTGATACTGTTTAGTTAAGTAGTTGTAATTCAACTGTTACTAGTCATGATGTCATTTAAATGGACTATTTCAGGCTAAACAGCTTTATGGATAGGAGGAATTAAATAAGTGACATCAAGTATTTGAAAACAAATATCAAGAACCTGATTGTTCTTCAGAAGACTGAAGATCTACCTCTCTGAAATGAAAATAGTACTAGTTTAAAGTGCCCATGACATCGGTTTCCATGTTTTCTGACTTATCTATCATGTTGCAACGTTGAGTTCTCACCTTAAACCTGCCAGAAAGAGCAAAAAACGGCGTCCATCTGTCTCCTAGTCCAGCCAGTGAGAAGCTCTTCCAGATTTCAGACCCAGGTTTCAAACTGTTTTTTTCACTCCAGCCCGCTATGAGGTCATAGTGATCCGGACTTGCTTATATGGTCAATTCTCCTCCCACATGCACGTTCACGACAACTGGAGCGAGGCAGTGCCGCCGCCATTGACCATAGACCGTGTAGTGTTTAGTTTCAGTTTCGTTTCTCTTTCACGTGACGACACTGCCCCCTGCTGCAGCAGAAGTGCCAGGCTGCCAAATAAGGAGAAACCCAGCAGAACCGGAAGGCGGCGCTTTCTTCTGATCTCTGAGTTGCTCGTTAGGAAATAATTACAGCGTATTTTGAGTTATAATGGTGCAACGCTAATCTAGAGGCATCAAAGATTACACCTGTTTAATATAAAGTGATTTAAATATGGAGTCACAGGCACTTTAATGTACGTTCAGATATTTATTATAAAATTAATGACAGCTGATTTAATGTTTTCATTTGATCCATTTAAAGTAAAACATTTTACTGTAACAGTTGAATTATATGTATTTAAAGTGAGAGTTTCTCCTAGTAAGGATTCAGTTACCTATTGTGTTTATCTAGTTAATTTTTGTTAAGAAAAACAGATTTGATCAGAAAAAATAATGTTAATGTTATGGATCTCTGTTTGACTGATGATCTTTAATGCTGGTTACTGTAAAATAAACAATGGTAAACAGGGTTTTTCCTGGCTCAAACTGAGGCAGAGGTGGTACCATCCTGACCACGTGCCAGCACATGCATACTCTGTGCATTCAACTGCCTCACTTTTTTAAGGGCAAAAGCGTTCTGATTAGGGATACATGTATCGGTTAAAGTTAACAGATACCATGAACCGATACTTAAAATATGATAAATCTGCAATAAAGTCACAAAAAATTGTTCATTTTTCACTTTAACTTTAGTTTTATGGTCATTTCATATTTTACATCTGTTAATTTGTCTTAGTTTAGTTAAAGTCTGGTGTCTTTAGTCTCTTCAAGAAAGGTCTAAGGTGGGAGTTGATTAATTCACCAACAGTATCAGATTACCTGAGTATCCCTGAGCCAGGTAACTAGAATCAGCCAGTGCTCGTCAAACCACCGACTGTGTTTTTGAGATCTGGAAAAATGATCAAAAAAATAATGTTTTAAAAATAACTTTATTGGTACCTATATGTATAATTCTGAGATAAAATAACAAGTAATAATAAGTATTAAATGTTTTTAAAATACTTTTTTTTAATAAACCATCGTTTTTTTGGCATATTTATGTATTTACTATTATTACCGAATTTATTGTTTACCTCAGGAACTTTCTGTTACATCACTGTCTCTCCCCTCACACACCTCCGGATACGATAGAGGCTGGAAGCTGAGAGTCAGACTAAACACGGTGCTGCAGCAGCAAGTTAATGCCATGTGATGCGTGGCATCGACTAATTGCTGGAATTCCTGTTTTTCGCGGCACAACTCTCATAGCATATGTTACATTTTGCCCTGTTCCCGTTTACCTTTCCAAAATGCAGCCAAACTTTAAAGTTTTTCTGAATTTTTAACCCAAAACTCGCTACGCTAACTATTTTGAAAGGGAGGGGAGGGGCTCTCTCTGTTCCTACGTGTCTCACCTGTGACTCCACCCGTGCAGCAGCGCTGGTGGAGAAATGATGCGGGTTATTTACAGGGGATTTCATAGTAAAAGTACCGAAGTCTGTACCGTGTTTTTTCGGACTAGTACCTTGTTTCGGTGCCCAGCCCTAGATAGCACCAACTGGAATAGCTGTTTTTGATCTTTTTCTGCTGTTTTAGAGTTTTCCGGTGCACCGCTGCTGATACAGCGCCCCATAGTGGCGCAACGCTGCAACTGCAGTTAAAATAACATCCATATAGCTGGGGGCAGAGTGAAATCAGGCTGGGGCGGCACAAAATTAGCTGAAGGCGGCCGCCACGCAAATTTGAACGCAGGAAAAATCCTGGTAAATGTTACATGTCGATCCCCAAATTAAGTACTTATGTACTTATTTTATTTAGGTGCATTTACCTTTTTATTAGAGATCATAGATGCGATTATTTGTGGGGGATTTACCTCCTCTGGTCATTCAGTTCTTATTATTCCTGCTGTGCATCCCCAGTCTGGCCGTTGAGTAATTCTCCGGTTCTGGTCTGAGTCTACTGGGGTTCGGTTCTCTGGTCCAGGAAGGAGGAGGAGAGCTTCAGAGGTGCAGCGCTGACTGGTTACAGCGTGAACTCCTGAGCTGCTCCGCACTGGACCGAAGCTCACGCGCTTAAAAAACAAAACAAAACCACTTTTCTTTTTTCACGCGAGTCCGTCGTCTTTATTGACAACCCGCCTGTCAATCACGTTGATCGTTTTTTTTTACTGGAGCAGTGTAACCAGGAAAACATGGAGTGGATTTCAGCGATCTGTGCAATTTCTAATGAATCAGGCGGAATGGATTTCTTTGAAAACGGCCTATTTCCAGTGAAAAGCGATAAAACCCGGACATTTTCACCGATCTCAGAAAACCCCCCGGATGCTCCGGACAGAACGTGAAAAGTGGACATGTCCGGGGAAAAGAGGACATTTGGTCACCCTATTTTACAGCCTTAAAACAGTGGTTCTCAAACTTTTTTACCCGAGTACCACCTAAAACCTATGTAGGATCTTCAAGTACCACCATGATGTTGGACCTTTAAATAATGCACAATTTGACTGTTTCTAACTGGAATCAGAGGTCTCGCTAGACATTTTCATAATTTGACTGACAGGGTACAAAAAAAAAATCCAGTCATAATCCATTTTTATCTGTCACTTATTAATAAAAAAATATGATAATGACATTTTCAACATTATTTACTTTTCATTCATTTTAACAATATTGTAATGGTCTTTCACACAAAAAGTCAGTTTTTCCAAATCTCTGAGTTTTATTTACTAACAGGAAGACTGTCAGCTGTCGCGTGTTACAAAAAAACAAACATCAAGTAGTTTTCTGGGTCTGCACTCTCTCTCCTCCAGCTGTCACGCACCCCACGCCGCCTCGTTAACAGCAACCCGTAGATCAGCTGTTTTCAAACAAATCGGGAAACTCAATGTGGTTCATTTTGGTCAGAAAGGCGGAATAAAATAAATGTAATTGATGTTTTGATCAGCTTGAAGGATCAGGTCCGAACCCAAGTGCGTTATGTGCGCAGCTCTAGTCCCGCTGCGCTCCACGGTAGAGGAGCGCTCATTAGTTGGACCGGGCGCGCGCCGCGGACCGATGGAAGCGCACCACCTCAGTGACAATCCCCCCACCCCCCCGCTCAAACACCGACCGGCTGCCCCCCAATGTGTGTAAAACGCCCCCTCTTCCCTCTCCCACTGGCGCCGGGCCTTTGCGTAATGACTGAAAGAACGAGATTGCGGATACAAGCGGCTGAAATGAGTTTCCTCCGCAGGGCGGCCGGGATTATTAGAGATAGGATGAGTTCGGACATTCGGAGTTTGGAGACTCGGAGTAGAACCGCTGATCTAGAACCAGTTGAGGCGGTTTGGACAAGTTGGGTGGTGGAGGAGGAGGCTGGGGAGTGGGGGGGGTCTGGGCTCCCGGCCCGCTACCCAGACCTAGATAAGCGGAAAAAGGCGAGGCGAGATCCCGTCATTACACACAGCTGCTGCTCGCTGGGATTTTAATCCGCTCTGCGTGGTCAGAAGGCACGGGCCTAAAAATATTTTAATAGTGGTGAAAATATACCCAAATTAGGCCACCTCCCGTTACAAACGCTTAATTAAAAAAAAAAAGTTCACTATTTTAGTCACCAATATTTCATTAAAAACAAAAGAGTTGGGTCCTCCGCGTACCACCAGGGGGCGCTCGCGTACCACCAGTGGTACGCGTACCACAGTTTGAGAATGACTGCCTTAAAACATCTGGAATTATTGTAAAAAATATAAAACTGCTACATCACGGATTTCGCCTGATGCGGGTGTTTTTTTGGAACGTAACTCCCGTCATAAACGAGGGATCACGGTAACTCCATATTTCCTGGCTGCCTGATGTCTCTGCTGCATTCACCACCATTATCTTAAAATTAGCATCATAACTCTTCCTCTGTTCTGTTAATCTGACCCACTTTTAATCCAGTCTATTCCGGTTGGCATCGGCTTTGCTGTTTACAAAACGCTGGCACCCTCTACTGGTGTGGTCAGGTCATGACCTCAATTATAAGACAATCCCACATTTTCACATCATTTTAAAGGAAAAACCCTCGTCATATATTTGGGTCAGTACGGTATTACATTGTTATCAGTATTTCTCACGGTTAACTGGTGACTAAAATAGTGTACATTTCTTTTCAGGCTGTGGTAAATGTGCTGACTCGGTTGCTCCAGGAATTCCCAGCTGGTTGAACAAAAGCCGACTTTAAACTGTGACATCATTATTATTATTATTCTTGTTAGAAAATTACTTTATTAGTTTCACATTTGTTCATGTTCTTAAAGTTTGGTTTATAGTTTTAATAAGTGTTTTGAGTTGAATTTAGAGCAGTGTGCTGTGTGTGGACTTTTTGTGTGTATAAAACAACACTGGGTTCTGGTCGGGTCCAGGGTTTAATGTGATGATGTCGGCCGGGCCGGGCCGGGCTTCACGTCCCTCGGGTCATTTCTGGTTTGGGTTAAATTTTTAGGCCTGTTGAGAACTTACAGGAATGTTGCACTTTATGTATGTTTGTTGCTCCAAATGTAACTCCATGTAGTACTACTTGTGATTACTTGCTGGTGGGACAGACTTGGTGTTGAACCAGACTGTCTTTTCCTGCTTCAGGCTCCAGTGGGTTGAAGTTCGACTCCACCAGCACCACCCTGAACACAAAGATAAACACATGATATTAGCTCATGGCTCCAAAGGGATCCACCATGTTTAAATGTCTACAGCACTGATTATCTCTAAAGATGTTACTAGGAGTCAGAAAACGATACGGTTCGTGTTGCTCTTCTACCCACCTGAACGTAGCTTCTCTGTTGAACCTGTTCACTACCTGGATCTTTGTCAGTCGATAACAAGGAGAATCACACTGGACCGAGTTCTGAGGAGGAACAAAGTGAAGCACCCAGACCTATTTCATCAGAACTAATTAAGTCCTGGTGGGGACGTTTACTCACCATCAGTGTCATAATAATAATAATAACTTTATTTATATAGCACCTTTCTCAGGCCAATGGCCACAAAGTGCTTTACAATAAAAACAATTATAAAAACACAAAGGATAAAACTTGAAAAGAACATGATAAAACGCAAAATAAAAACATGATAAAACACAAAATAAAAACATGATAAAACAAAAACATCATGCAACCTAAAATCAGTTAAAAGCCAGCCTGAATAAATGAGTTTTCAACTGTTTCCTAAAAGAGTCAACAGAATCCAGGCAACGCAGAGGAGGAGGTAAAGAATTCCATAATCTTGGAGCCACTACTTTAAAAGATTTATCTCCCCTGGACTTAAAATGTGATCTAGGAACCTCCAACAGCCTCTGACTAGTAGACCTCAAACTACGAGGAGGACTGTAGGGTTTTAAAAGGTCTGAAATATAAACAGGGACCTGACCACGCATGGCTTTAAAAGTAAAAACTAAAAGTTTAAAATGAATTCTAAAATGCACTGGTAACCAGTGCAGTGCAGTCATGTGACCCACGTGTGCCTTTAGGCTGAACGCCAGCGTGGAACGGCGGCGACCACAACTGGAACGGAGCAGAACAACGGCCTCCATGGGCTGCAGGGAGATGCTGCTGAACTGGAACCTGAGTCCAGAACTGGATCTGTTGATGAGTCCAGAAGAGTCCAGTAGTAAAAATACTAGCTCTAGGTTTGTTAAAGTGGTATGTATAAAAGCTGAGTAGAGTTAGCAGTTAGCTTTTTGTAGCACGTCTGGATGGTGTTTCATATTTCTGTCAAAATAAAGCAAAACTAATGGCAGAGATAACATTTATAAAATAACACTTTTTTCTAATCGATACTGAAATCTGAGTACTTGCTGGTACTGATACTTCTGCACAAAAAAATACAATGAATTGGAAGACAGGTTCTGTTTTCTTCTATTTTCGGTTAACTTTAACAAATGCGAGTATATGGTATCAGTATCGGCCCGTTCTCAGCTGAGCTTCCTGTTGCTGCTGCCTTTACAATGAGCCTGCGCCCCCTGCTGGTGTGAGAAAAAGGGGAAAAAGAAATTAAAGGAAAAAAGGGGGGAAAAGAAAGAAAAAGAAAAGGGCAAAAAAGGACAAATAAAGAAAAGGGGGGGGGGGAGGAAAAAAGAAGGTTGAATGGTTTGATGTGAAACCAGAACCAAGCAGACCTCTGGTTGATCCGCTCTAGTCGGGTCTGTCTGATGAAGTCCTGGTAAATCTGACGATGTCTTCGTCTCTGCTCCTCTTCTTCCTCGGTTGCGTAGTCGGTGTCCACATGGTGGCGGGGCATGCTGGGAAAGATGGTTCTGATGGATGAAGGTGTGATGCTGCAGGCTCCCTCATCAGGAACGGAGAAGAGCGCTCTCCCTCTTCTCTCTGAGATGCGTGTCAGTGTCTGTTGACTTGACCTTTCTCTGAGACCTGCAGACCTCACCAGGGACCAGTCTAGACTGAGGGTTAGTCGTCACGTTGTGGCAGGAGGCAGACAGGAGCAGAGTGATTGTGTGGAAGCAGGAAACCTGGACTTTTGTTACATCCTTCTGAGAAGCAACACAACCTAAGACCTCTATCTTCTGACGGACACCGAAGCTCCCTTGTTGTCGTGGTCTGAAGGTCAGGACTACATCCTGAAGAACACAGAAGACTGTCACACCTTTATTTAACCCCCACCTGAAGCTGCTGCTGTTCTCACCTGGCTTTTCCCAGGACCGATGGTCGCCACTGAGGGCTTGGAGCTAAAGTGAGCTGATTTGCGAAAGCGGAAGCTGACAGGAAGTTGGGAGCAGAGGTTCTGGAGCACACAGAGAAGATCTGAACTTTGACCGGTCTCACAGCTGAGGAAGTCAAACCTGTGAGAGGGAGCAGGAACCAGAGACACGGGGAGACCGGAGCCTTTCACTCCGCAGCAGCTCCACGCTGCTGTTAGCTAAAGAGAAGAACAACAACAACACGAGTCATCACGTTTATCAGCTACTGGCTTAGTGTGTAGTGGTGTGTTAGTGTGAGCACCGTTAGTGTGTGTGAAGCCGTGTTTTCTGTCCACAGTGTCAAACAGAAGAAGCAGAGAGTAGTCCTGACAGCTGGCTGATCGTTCCTGATAAAAACACACATCAAGGTTCAAAGACCCTTCAGTTCAGCTGATATCCACCACCTCCTCGTTAGTATAGTGGTGAGTATCCCCGCCTGTCACGCGGGAGACCGGGGTTCGATTCCCCGACGGGGAGAAACATTCTTTTCATTTTTTCTGGTCATGTACCTCTTACTGACGGGCCTGAAGCAGACCGACACCACGGTTCTGTCATGTGGACCCAGTCGGCCGTGAAGGCTCACACACCAGGACCTGAGAGGCGTCCGGGCCGGCTGGGCTGCACCTCTTCATTCCTTCCAGCAGGGCGGCGCCTGTGCTCCTCTGGAGGTCCGTTCCCTGCAGTCAGAACACTCTGAGTTAAAAAAACAACAACACACTTTTAAGTAAAAAAATTTAAATAAATACAAAAATAATAATAAAATAAATAAATAAATAATAAACAAATAAAATAAATAATTTAAAAAATTCTTTTAAAAAATAAAAATTAAATAAATACAAAATAAATAAATAATTAAAATAATACTAAATAAATAAAGTATATAAATTAATTAATTCATAAATATAAAATATAATCAAAAATACATAAATAAATAACACTCTGAGTTCTGGTTCCTCTGGTCTGTACAGATCCAACAGAACCTAACCCTAACCTGCAGCGGGCAGAACCACCGTCTCCACGCGGGTCGTCCCACAGTAGACGGGTCAGCTCAGAGGAGTCCCCTGTAAAATCACTGACCTGGGTTAGAAATAAACAGCTGAGCAGCTCACACATTAGAGCCTGGATGAAGTGAAATGATCCACCTGAAGATCAACAAGCTGAAGCTGCTGCTCCACCACCTGAGCCCTGATCCTGAGAACTACAGCTGGATGGTTCTGGAGCTTCAGCCTCAGGAGGACAGAGACACACAGCTTTAACTTTCACAGTAAGACTGACTTTATCCACTACAACACCTTGTTTACAGACAGGTCAACATACAGAGCTTCTTGGTTGATCTCTCTGGCTCTGTCTGTGAGCAGTTCCACCTTCAGCCACTGGGTGGAGCCAGCTGCTACGACTCCACTGGACGGAGAAAGGCTGAGAGAGGAGTCTCCACCACAGAGCTCCACCTGGAACACACCTACACACACAGAAAGTCTAGATTAGTCCTAGAATGAAAACCAGAGACACTTAGAAACCCTGACTACCTGGCTCTGATCCCTGATTGGTTACAGGATGGAGTTTCCTGATTACTTGACTGCTGACCTACTCCTCAGAGTCTGGAGTGACCTCCAGCAAGCCGCCGACGGACAAACCTGAAGGCACCATCACGGCATGGCTAGACGGGATGAAGCTGAGGAGCTGCAGCAACAAAAAAACACTTAAGAAACCATTACAAGGAGTCAGTGGCTGGTCTAAACCTCACCTGTAGGTGCTGTAACCTTTAAACCCTTTACAGGAAGTAGATAAACTGATGGTTCTCAGAGAAAAAGAGTTCTGTCCTCAACTGTTATGGTTGATATTTAGGGATTTTAAAGAGTGTTTATGTGTAAAACGTATAAATCTTACTTGTAGAGCTTCCTGAACAGCCTCCATTTGTGTTTTTAAAAACTGAGAAGCTAATGCTCAAAGCCTGCTTATTTACACGATGTTATGTGGTATTTTACAGTTACTTACATGAGGTTTGGTGGTTATTTTTCAGTAAAGGTTTAAATGAACTTTTGTGGTTGTTTACATAAAGTTGTAATGGTCATTTACAGTTATTAACATGAGATTTTGTGGTTATTTACAGGTTTTTACATGAAGTTTATGGTTACTTACAGATGTACGTAAACATCAGCAGCAGATAAATGGAGCACTCCTGGTGCATTCAGGGCTCGAGTCCGGCAGGATTTCTATTATTTCTGCTAAAATAACAACATAAGGTGAAAGTGAATGATTATATATTAACGTTAGAACAAACATTTACACTTAACTACTTGTTAGCACTTCATTTATTCAAGTTATAACACATTTAAAACTCTTAACCCATGATTAAAATCCCAACTAGGCAACCATACTTCTACTAGACAGATAAATACTGGATTCTGCTTGGTTTGAACTTTATTTAGAACATTATCTTCTATTTGGTTAAATAAAGGTTTAATTTTTAATAATGTATCTTTAATCTAAACAGAAAACATTTGAGATGTTTTAAAATAGAACATGATAATAAAAATATTATGGCAAATCTAAATTTTAACACTTTTTACTCTCCATAGAGCTAGTTTTCTATCAAATGAATTAGCTATCAAGCTAATTAGCTATTAGGCTAATTAGCTAACTAATTAGCGAAGCCGTCACGTCGTTTGTGACTCTAAAACTCGAAACATTCGTTTAAAACACCAGTAATAATCTTACCTCTCTGGCTGGCTTCTTTATAATAATCATCTAGATAGTTTTTCCAACATTTGTGACCGTGAGTGTCCTGGTGTAAACTTCTCCTACGGTCACATCTCTGAGGTCGATCAGCGGAGGGTCGACTCGAACACAGCTTCCAGCCATGAGGGGGCTCGGTCTTTAGAACAAAGACTGACTGATTTTAAGATTTACTGGTAGAAAATGAAGCACCGAGTCTCACATGTCGGTCGGTTTGTTGTCAGGCTGAACGCTGTTAGTTAACTTTACCGCTGTTACCTGTAAACACCTAGTTTCGAGGAGACGGGACGGAGGAGCGCTTGTTTTGTAGCGTCGGACAGTCGAGGAAGGCGGGGAAATGTTGCATTCTAATCATAAATCGTGATTTCTTGAATATTCAAGTTGATTTTTGCATATTGATCACATACATAACATGTCTTACAATTAGATCTATATATAATGTGGGGATATGCTTTCAGAGTAAGAGCACTTCGAATTGACTCCGCCCAATATAATAGAACAAAAATCATATCAAGCACACCCTTACTCAGTACAGTAACCTTATACCATATAACCTGTTAAAAAGTATTTACCTACCTACTGAGCTCTTGTTTTTGTTTTTGTCACCTAAATGTTTAAAATCATCATATTATGGAAGCCCATTTCCACCTATTTGAAAAAAATTTTTTTGATTCTTATCTCACAGTAATTATGAGATAATAGGTCAAAATTATGACTCAGCATCTCATAATAATGACTTAGTATCTCAATATTATGACTTAGTATAATTATAAAGCTGGGGGAAGACCAAACTGTGTGAATCAAATTAGCAGAGGATTGCTGACATCTCTCACAAAGCAGAGTTTCAGTGTCGTAACAATGTTCAAACACCTTCACTAATCTAATTCAACCATTTCAAGGTGAGTTTTCAACATTTTCCAGCACCATATATTGATGATTTAAACATTTAGAGAAAAAAAACATACTCACAAAGATGATTTCACTTCATTTCATAAATGTTTTGTGCCTTAAAGGCATACTATGCAATTTTGCTTGTTTTTAGCACCCCCTAGTGTCCATTTTAAGTCAATGTCCTAAGCATGTTAGCATTGTTTCTACTCAGAAACCCCAAAATCTAACTGTTGAAATGTCTCCTCAGCCTTCATTGCTTTCTACTGGAGCAGTTTGTCACTCATTCAAAGAAATCAGCTGTGTTCAAGCAGGGAGAGATTGAAAAAATCAGGAATCATGAGCTAAAAACACCTGGTGCTAGCATAACAGCTAGCCACATTGGGTTAGCCTAACCGTCGCGAGATACGTGACTTTGTGAGACTTCCGGGGCACCGGATCGGAGATATCCCAATATCCACACTGCAGCCTATGGTTGGTTGCACTTGGAATTATGGGTAATACCCTTCGCCGAAGTCCACACCGATGCGGACTTCAGTGGAGTGCGTAGTGAGGGTGGAAAAGGGGGCGGGGACAATGTCCAGGTTGTCAATTCTAGAGAATCGGGACACCCTAAGCACTCATGCACTGCTGTAAAAAAGTTACATAGTGTGACTTTAATCAGTTCCAGCTTTTACTTAGAAATGTAGATTCTGGTTTAGAAGACTTGATACTGATTTTTGTTCAGTTGTGACCTGATGATACAGATTTTATATGAACCTGATTCATCTCAATGCTTTAATTCTGATCAACTTAAAATGACGATTATAGAAGTAAAATCTTCCACATGGATGATCTCCATCTTAGTTATGGTGAGTTCACAGACCCAAAATAAAAATCGGATTTTTGAGTGTCAGATCAGCTGATCACAGATTCCAATCACCAGTGGGTTTTTATCAATGGTTTCAGGTACTTTAATACAATTCAAGACCTTTAAAGAACCTTGAGAATATAAAAAATCAAGCATTTTAAAAGACAAAAAATGCAAAAACACAAAGAAATCTGTAAGAAAAAGTTTTCACGTCTTACCAAAACAACAACCTGCTTTTTACACCTGCTACATATAGATCTGTGATATATATTTATTTTACAAATGATACGCTTTTAGATCATACAACAAATAAAGTTATATTTCAGCAAACAAACAGAAAGATGTCACATTTAAAACTAAAACATGAAGTTGTGAGTTCACAGAACATCCTGGTTACTCTCCCAGATCTCTTCATCGTACATCCAGTCAGTTCTGGTTGTATCTGAGCTGCCATTTGTCTCTTTAGCGTTCTGGATCAAGTCTCCATCAGAACTCCCTCCAGACTCTAGATGATCTGAGCCCAGACGCTCATCCGGTCTAGTTTCTGGTGCGACTCCTCCAACAGGACAGCTGACGACCTCAGATCTTCCCTCTGGACTCGGATCATCCTGTACAGTTCTGGTGGAGCTCTGTTGGTCCTGAGCGATGCTCTCCAGCCCAAAGAAGTCGTTGTGAACGATGTAGCGTACACACTGCAGGAGGACATTCCTCTCATGGCGGATGTCTGGAGCCAGCAACTATAAAAACACCCAAAAGAATCAGAAGTCAGAGAACAATGAGGAGATCTCCATCATGTGTTAGATCAGGTGAGTTCTTACCATTTCTAGTAATGTAGGGCGCCGTTTCTGAGGCGTATCTTGGCGACCTCTTCTTCCTCTACCTCTCCAGTTTCTAACCATGTTAGAACCAGAGGGGGGAACTTGATCCATCTCTGTAGAGGTTTCTAGACCTCTAGGAGGTCCAGGGATCCCAGGCGTTGTCTGGACTCTGTTCAGGGTGGTCTTGTTCTCTTGAACCAGTTCTTTGGCTCTCTGGATGGGGACGGCTGTGAGACAAAGACATAAACAAAATGGAAAAACTGTGTTTTATAATAAATAAATCAAAAAGAACAACTGGAGGAACTTTGAGTATCTTTGTGAGCAGAATCTGGTTTTGGAAGCAAACGTCAACAAACCATCACATGATCCTACTTCAAATCACTTTAAACACTCCTCTACTATTTCCTGACTTCATGGAAACCAGAGGGTCTCCAGTAGGGATGAACCGATACTAGGGCTGCACAATATATCGAAAATTTATTGTCATGGCGATAACAGGACGTGCAATAGGCCTATCTCAAAAGACGTCAAAAACGGCGATAAATGCTGGGTTGAAATGTATCCATATGTCCTATAAATCAACTCTTCGTAAGCTAATACAGAAGTATTTGATCAATCAAATGTAGCCCTTCCTATATGTGACCAATCAGACAGCTATGTTTATGTTATGCGCCCGCCCCCTACGTAACCTGTTTGATGCTACCCGAGTTAGCTTTGCTTCGCGTTGCAATGGCTGAGAGCAAAACAAGAGGAAAATGTCTGTGACGACCTCGTGGTTAAAACAATATCAGGTCTCTCATTTGGAGACACTTTGGTTTCAAGAGAGACGAAGTTCTACAAACACGTCCTCTGCAGGACAACCGCAGAGTACGTGCGGCGTGTGCATACGTGTAGCGTGTGCGCCTGCGTGCGTCTGTGTGCTTGTGCGTGTGTGTGTGTGTGCAAGAATAAGGAGTTGTGAAAATGGATTACAAGAGGAGTGATGTTTTTACTCTAAAATGGATTATGACCATTAAGGTCAGACTAAATTTATGATTCTGACGTCATCAGGTTGTTTTTACTTTTCTCCAGCTGCTGGTTCACCGAGTTTTGTCGTAGTGATGAAACACAAACTGTTAGAAAGGAAATCATTTGGGCTTTGATTTAAATGGTGACTTGAGTGGATAGGAATCCTATTGCATTGTAGCTGCTGTGTTTTTCTCTCAGTGTCTATATTTAGAGTCTTTACTTTTTTTGAGGTAGAAAACCTTGTTTTTATAGATCAGAAGAGCTTTTTCTCATTAAGTGGACATGCAGCATCAATATATTAGTAAAGTTTTTGCAGGTCTTTGGAATGAATTTGTTGCTGGATGTGCTGCGGTGTCCAGTACCTGTGATATCGTCATCGCAATATTAAGCACTGTTATCGCATATCGCAGTTTTTCCTAATATCGTGCAGCCCTAACCGATACCGATATTGTTATTGGGCTGATACCGATAACATGAAGTCGTACTTGTTAAAGTTAACCGATACCAGTATCGGTATCGGGCCAATACCGATACACTGTACTCGTACTTGTTAAGGTTAACGTTCTGCTCTCTATGGCAGCAGATGGAAGGTATCAACTTAACTAAAAATACTCTGAACTCGATGAAATATAAACAGATTTACAAACGGGTTACTTTTTTACAAATCTTATTATGTAAAGACTTGAGATAGAATACTTTGACAGTTTGAATTTCCCAGCCATTATGGATATATTTCACAGCCATGTCTCTGACGTTTATAACAAAGCAAATTGTTTGAAAATCGGTTAAAAATTGAGCGAGTAATGCTGGGCTTACACCTAAAGACTTTGACAAGATTTTGAAAAGACTCTAAAAGATTATCAGCTCACATCTAAAGACTCGGGTTAACAGTCGACTAGTCTCAGACTAAAGATTTGATAAAGACTGAATCTTGTAGGAACACTAATTACAAGACTGCAACTAGATTATGTCAGGATTTCATTCCCGCAAAATTCCTCCCATCATGCTCTGTGTGATATAGTGATACTATATTATGTTGATATAAAGAGAGTATAACTGTTCTGCTGGGCAATTCTATTTTATTTGTGGGTACACAGTGCCATCTAGTGGTGATTTTATTATCCGAGTTTTTCCTGTTGTGACGGAGAATGTCCGGGTTTTGTGTTGTCAATAAAGTTTCCCAAGATGAACGCTGGCTCTCAGTTATTTGCTGTTATGGATATAATAACAGGTAAGTCCAGTTCCCAAGTTATTACACTCTGCAGAAGTTAAAAATGGAGGAGAAGCAGCTTTTAGCTACTTTAGCTTTTGCCACTGCAGTCGTTTGTAGTGAAAAGAAAAAGACGAGAAAGCGTCAGAGAATATGGGCGCGATCTTGGCTGCATAAACGGGACAGCAAGGTCTTGTTTTGTTGGGTTATGACTGACAGGGCTTCCTGGTTCTGCAGTGAGAACGAATCCTATTGGTTTTTGCTTGTTGTACGTCACTCCGACTACGCTCCGACTACAAAAAATATCTAGCAGGTTGGATATGAAAGACTGGAGAAAGACTGGCATAAATCGGGTCACCGACTGCAGATTATCCCCTTACATCTAACGACCGCGACGACGGGAGCGCGCAGAGACTCCGGTACGATTCCTAAAGACTGCCAGTCTTTAATCTGCGACCGTGAAAATGGTTAGGTGTAAGCCCAGCATTAGAGGTATTTAATAGTACATGCTCCATTGACACCAATGTTAAAAAACGGGGCAGCTGTCTGTGGTAAGATGGCCACAGTGTTGCTACGTCGCAGTCCATTGGCGAACAAAGAGGGTAAGATATGTGTCCTAGATATCATATACAGTACTATATACTACTATATACTATATATTTGTTTTACTATAAAAGTCAGTCCAAATGACTGTTGAGCGTTACAGGAGGAAGTTGATGTATGATGGAATTTCAGATTCTTCATTTCTTCAGAAATTAACTCATTTTTACACCAGAAAGTTAAAGTGAAACATGCTAATGGTTAAACTGGTTTTAAATCTCAGTTCAAATGAAATCCGTCACAGCACTGTGACATGTCTGAAGCTCTCATGAGACGACCTTTCACACAGGCTTAGAATCTATGAAGCCTAAAGGGCTTCTCTATGCATTCTGGGTAACTATAAAGTGGTACTACACACATACCAACCTACAAACGGTTTATATTGTGTAACAGCTCACCTTCTGGTTCCTCATCACTCTCGCTCATGGAGCCATAGTTCGCCAGCAGGGAGCCGAGAGCTGAGCTCATCTGTTTAGGGGCCACGACCAGACCTGCTGCTCTGGATTCTGGAGCCGGGTCCTCTTTGTCCGAGTCTGGGAGCACAGAACACACAGGAACCGGATTTTTGTCTCTGTGGAGAACAAATCCTGTTCCAGACCAGCGGTAGACTCACCATGAGAACTGCTGTCCAGTACGCCCAGTGGATCCTGGTCTCTGGGAGGATGGTTGGGGGGTTCTGTAGAGCAGCTGTGTGTAGGATGGGGTTCTTGTGGGTGTCGCCCTCTGAACCCTCTGTTTCCCCACCCACAACCTCTTCCTCGTCCTCTCCCCCTCATTCGTCTATTAATGAATAAAAACCAGAATATTCTCCAGGTCTTCACCTTGTTTTTTCACACTACTGTTGGACGACCCAGTGGTCCAAATGTTCTCTTATTTACCCAAACTGAGCCGTTTCCAGGACGCCTCCAGTCTGCTCCCGAGTCTCCACGACCTTTTTCTTCTTCTCTATATTCTGAAGTGTTGGATAGTTCCTGTAAATACAGAATAAAACTATATTTCTGGAAGGAGTCACTGCCGTCGTCACATTCATGTCAAATACTAACTTGCGTCTCTCCTCTCTCCATTTGCAGATCTCTTCTGGTGTGTCCAGCTTGATTCTTTTAGCTCCAGGTGCGTGGTTCTGGTAGGGCAGAACACACGTTAGAAACAGGAAAACACACGTTTAACAAACACACTGAGCTGTACTCACGTTCTTCCAGTGCACTGACACTAGTTTTTCACAGGCAGTGAAGTTACAGTCGGATACGGAACACTGATGATGACAAATGTTATAATAGTTCAATTGAACTCTTCTAAACAAACAAAATTACATTGCATAGGTGAAGAAATCACCACAGGAATATAGAAGCTAAAGTCTTCACTCAGCTCTGCAATAGGACTGCAACAAGTAGTCGACAATATCAATGACAACAAAATGTTGACATGTTTTTTTATTGTCGTTAACAAAGTAAAAGAAATGCAAAAACAACAAAAGTGTATACGCTGGAGGGATTATATCTCTAGACCAGCCTGGAACACCTAAAGCCTGGCTTATATTTCTCCGTCTGCGTCAGTACAGAGAGGGCTCTCCGACAGGACGGACGGAGTCAAACGAGATGGAGAGAGCACGTCTCTGATTGGTCGGCCCAACAACCCAAGATCATTTCCGGCTTGACAACGGTATCGACAGAGTAGTAGCAGAAGGATCTCACAGAAGCAGATTTAGATCAGCTCGAGGAACGTCTGGCAGAAGAAGTACGAACATTTATATAACCCATCAGTGTCCCTTAAAGGTTGAACAGGAGCTGGATATTCACTCGTCCTCTGTCTTCTGTTCAGTGGACGGACACCGCTGTCTCCTTCACTCCCGTTTAATTCTTTTAACAACATTGTTGGTTCCTCCAGATCAATCTGTTCCAGCTCAATCAAAATTTGCTCTCTTTCTGCCATTTACTTAAGCCGGACATACACTGTGCGACTTTTGCGCCGATTTCCTGCTCTGCGACTATTTTGGTACTTGACTTCAGCATATCTTGCATTGGTGTTCGTGCAGTATACAGAGGGTAGTGAGAAGTGATTTTTCACCTCACGGGGAGCTCCCGATCAGCAAATGAACGCTCGCCGGAAAATCAAACGCGTTTGATATTCTCGTAGCTCCGCCTCAAGGAGGACCCAGAATTTCTCACACTGCGCACGTGCCAACCTGAAAGTAGTAGTAGAAGAAGAAGGAGGAGGAGACGAACATAGATATAAACACTGGCAATACTCGCACTTCCACCCTACGGTCTTCAATGAAGTGCACTTGGAATTATGGGTAATACCCTTCGCTGAAGTGTGCACCCATGCGGACTTCAGCAAAGTGCGTAGCGAGGGTGGAAAAGGGGGCGGGGCCAAGGTCCGGATTCTACAGCCAGGAGAATCGGGACACCCTAAGCACTCGTGCAGCTCCGCGAGAACACGCAACTGAGGGGCGCAAAGGTGGAAGTGCGAGTATTGAGACGTGGCCACTGATTATATCTATACACATAGAAATTTAAACTGATTATACATTTCTATGGAGACGAATGTCTCCTCACTTCCGGAGTTTATTCTTCTTCTTCTCCCAAAATTTCCACATTCAAAGTCTCGACATGTCGTGTAGCGCGTACAGTGAGCAGTCAGCTCGCATCAGAGCATCGAGTCGTATAGTACTCGTGAACTGTGACCGTTTGAATTCTGAGATGTAATCATACAGTTTGCACAGGAGCTGAGCAGGAGCTCGGAGCCACGACTGAAAACATTGCTCAGTGTATGCCCGCCTTAAGCTGAAGTAAACAAACTTTGGTTGGCTGGAGACGCTACTGCAGAAACGTTATACGCCCTCTGCTGTTCTGGTGAAGAATTGCTTCACAACACAGACGGACAAGTATTAATCAAAAACGTCTCCGTCAATATGTGTGTGTGAGAACAATCTAGGCTTAAGGTTCCACTAGAGCAGTGTTTCTCAATTACTTCCTGTCGGACCCCCCGGCGAGCATAGATGCACTCTACACAACAACCCACCCAAGGGTGAATATAGACAGTAAACACTAATCCTAAGAAGTCCTCCTGCATCTAAATTAATAGTAAACCTCTGCTAATGTTTAGTTTCAAATTACATTGTTTCACTGGTCATCGATTTAAATTCTCAGAACATGCCCCACATTATACACTCGACTCATCTGAACACTTCTGCACAGTTCCACTTCTAAAGTCCTTCCTTTCAGTCTTTTTCTGACACAGTCAAGAAGTCTGACTCCCTACATAGATCGTAAACATCCTAGGACTCCAGGAATCATACAGTCCACATGTTGCAGAAGTTAAAAAAACGTTGAAATATAATCACACAGGTACACGTTTTGCATCAGTCAGATACCTTGACGTGTTGAGAGACGTGTTCGTCGTACTTGTCCTGGGTTTTAAATCCCCGATCACACGTGTCACAGTAATGAGAGTACTCCGGTTCCCACTTGTTCTTCTGCTGAGGGTTCAAACAGACCAGGTTACTGCTGAGAATAAACTAAATATAATACAGAAACACAAAGATCAGACCAGTCACCTTCCTTCCATGTTGATGAAGAGGTCTGAAGTTCATCCTCCCACCTGGAGGTCCACCTTGGTACCACTCACGTCCATAGCGCTGACCTAAAAACAAGTTTGATTAAATATGTGTTTCTACTAGAATAAAGTATTCTGAGCTTCTGTGTGGATTGAAGATTTAAGTGTGACAACATACACAGAAACACAGGAATTCTTTAAGGGCTTAATCCTTCTTCACACTACTGAACACAGAGACATGTTTCTGATACATTTTGAAGCTTCAGAACCCAAAACCTGACTGAATTTCTCCTCACGGTGTTCGTAGCCTCCCTGGTCCTGCTGGGAGCTGGAAGCTGCCGCCTCTCCTTGATACCAGCCCGGACTGACCACGTAGTTCCAGCTGGGAGCGACCGGCGGCTGGACCCAGCTCCACATGCCGGGGTGGAAGCTGCTGGTCCGGGGCTGCTGCTGCTGCTGCTGCTGGGGGGCCTGGAAGGAGCTCGGAGGGGGCCAGCTGAAGTCCGGGGGAGGGTAGAGTTCCGGTTCGTTCATGTCGTCAGCTCGAAAACTTCTCTCAAAGAAAAATATTAGTAAAGTTTACTCAACTTTTGAGTCCACGCGCTGCTCTCACGCGCTCATGTTTTGCTGGGGTTCACGCTTTCGTCACTTCCGTGAGAGCAGGACGTGTGCTGCGTTTAATGCGACTCGGAAATTGGAACTTTCAAATCGAAATATTAGATGATAGATTCAATAAGCATCGTTTATAGGGACAAACGACGCAGATAAATCTCAGAATTGAGTTTCAATCTCTTCGACTTTGATTTATCGAGCAGCAGGATAAAACTGGCAGCTTTTATTTCGAGTGGGACCTGGCTGCAGACATCTTCCGTAACCGGAAATACCTCAACCGGAAGTAGTTTGCTACGAAGGAAAGTAGGACTGTTTTCTGCTTTTACTTTATTTTAGCTTCCACCGCACTCAACGGGATTAGTAGAGGTGAGGTTTGGATTTAATTAACTTCTATTTTTTGCCATTTTTAGTTCCCTAAATGTACGCGACGTTATTTACATTTATACCAGAGGATAACAATGACGTAATGCAAAGCCACCGTGTTTTTACAGCTATTTGTATTCATATTCATTATTACAACTAATGCAAGGAGTCCACGAGCTCAAACTAAAGCTAAAACAATAAAGCTATTGGCTGTTATAGCTCACACAGTGCAACTCATAACTTATATAACTTAAACATAATATAAAGAGCATGATTTCAGCCATAAAACAGGAAATTAATACACTTTTTATTTAAAAAAAAAAAATCAAACATCAGTCACCATTTAGGCAACATATGTTTCTAAAACTTAAAGTTTAAACGTTTTTCTTTCAGAGATGCACATATCAGTGATTGATGTGGGCGAGGAGCTGGCTATGTGGACCATCGGCTCATATTTTGGGTGTCCACTGTGTCCCAAAGTAAAGCCCACATCTCTGAAGAAGATAAAGTTGCACTCTGAAGGGCATATAAACACTGCTTTGCATTTTAGAGGTAAATTTCTACATGATGTGACAAACATTAGTAATTTGTAATCATTTTTTATTATCTTATGTGATCCGAAATTCGTTTTTATTTACAATGAAGTAAAATAAGTGACTTTCATTGTCTGAAGGACGATTCACACGGCAGGATTTTTAAATTGTCGGCTGATTTTAAATCATAAGAGACCACACATGCGGTGAGAAATTTTCCTTCTAAAAATCGCTGATCCTACAGCAGGCATGTCCAAAGTGTGGCCCGGGGGCCACTTGTGGCCCTCAGGGTGATTTTGTGTGGCCCTCGCCCGAATTTTAAGTATGGTAGAATTTAGTCCTCCATCAAGCTGTTGATGTACTTTAAAAAGTTTACGTTCAGATTTTTACTAATGTCAGGTAGAACGACAACAACTAAAAATCCTTTTTAGATTTCAGAGGTGAAGTCCAAATTTTATTATTCAAGTTTTTTCTTTTAATTTAACTTTCTGATAAAAAAACCCTCAAACCTTCATCGACTTTTACTACAAAGCACACAACACTTAACTAAATATGGATTCAAAGACCAAGAAACTAGAAACCAATCGACCAATCAAATCCAAGAAATTTGATGCTGTTTTTTTAAAGGATTTAATGTTTGTATTTAGATTTAAGGATCCTTTTCTACAAGAAAGCAAATATTTAGTTCTGTTCCTTAAAAATGTTGCATTCACTACAAATAAACAAAATTCACAATAAAAACCTTTTTTGCATTTTTTTATAAATTCAAAATTTTGTGACCCCTAGAGATTTTTAAGTTGCCAATTTTGATCCTTGTCCTGAAAAGTTTGGACACCCCTGTCCTACAGTGTGTGGTGTGATCACACACGAACCGATTTTACACACAAACATTCCCAGATCAGACGTGAAATCTCACAGAACTTCAAGAGATCAAACGTGACTTCGGAGTTTATAAACAATGAACTTGTGACAGTTCAAAGAATTCAAGCAGCTGTTTTGATGTGAGATTTCTTTCGCTCTGCACAGCTTGTATCTGTCAACTCACTCTCTGATTGGCTACACGTCAATCTCCACAGGCAGATTCTCGGGGGACACCACCACACACGCTGCGATGTCGGGTCAAGACAATCCAACATGTTCGATGTCGGGGCAAAAATCGGGTTAAAAATCCTGCTGTGTGAACCGGCCTTTATACTGTTAGGTGTGCTTTCAGGGAGCTCTCTTTCTGTGTGACAGGTTCATTACTTGAGTGTTGCAGCATTACCTCTGTTCAGTTATTAAACCAATCCTCTTTGTCTTCTTACAGATAAAATCATTTGCAGATGCAATATGCCCTGCAGAGGTTTGGCTCATTACCATTGCCCATATTGTTATAAAACATTACTAGTAAAGAAGCACATGGAACGACACGTGAAGGTTTGCAGCACTACAAGCTCTTTAAATGTAATGACCCCAACACGGAGCCCACAGCTGCCTGTGGCCACCCCAGGAAGGCCACCACCACCATTACATCATGATTACACCCCAAAGAGACCACCATCACCACCACCATTACATCATGATTACACCCCAAAGAGACCACCACCATTACATCATGATTACACCCCAAAGAGACCACCATTACATCATGATTACACCCCAAAGAGACCACCATCACCACCACCATTACATCATGATTCCACCCCAGGGAGGCCACCGCTACAGGACCATGACTACACGCTGCTAGCTTTGACATCTAGTGACTCTACTGAGGTTGTACCAAACAGTCATCGTGCACCGTCACCTCCACAACTCGTGTCCACCCCAGAGAGGTCAGCATCACCTCCTGAGTCTTCCTCAGAGAAGCCGCCACAACTCAACCATGCCTACTTGCTCCTGGCTTTGACGTCTACTGACTCTGCTAAAGTGGACAGCGTCAATAGATCTGAAATATTTTCTTCAGCCAAACCCTCACGTGTTAAAAATTTGAAGAGGACTGAGTGCCCACACTGTGCACTTACTCTTTACAAAAAAAATTTGAATGTACATATACAAAGAAAACATGAAAAAGACAGGTAAATGTATACTGACTTATATTCACTGCACTGTACAGTTTATTAGTCTGTTGATTAAATGAGAGATTTACATAAGATTTAATAAATGTTGAGAGGAATGTATTGTTGATTTTGATGTTCTGGTCACTAATTTTCACCCCCAGGGGGAAATAGACGTCTATGTCTCGGTCCGGCAATCCGCTCCCCGTGGTCAGAGGTGTGGGGGAGGGGCGTGATGATCGAGGTGCAGCTCCGTGAGTTCCTAACGGAACACCAGTTATAATATTAACGTTTATTAGCTCGTATAAAAGTCCAACATAAGACGTTATCTTAGACAGAAATAGATGAGTCTGGTTGCTTCTTCAGAGAGGAAAGTGATCCACCTGACAGAGAGAGGGATGGAGGGTTCAGCAGTCCAGTGACAGACTGGATCAGAGATGATCAGTCATTCATTCTGTCCAACTAAAATGACTGATAGCCTGAACTGGTTCACAGAGTCTGGGTCATTTTAGCGTTCATTTTGCAAACGAGGCGAATTATCAGCAGATTCAGAGAACAAGGGATTCCTAAACTACACAGTTTCCGTATTTCTTCTGTTGCACAAGCAACAATTGTATCGCATTTGACCCGGGACATAATCTGCATGAAAACAAGCGCTTTTCTCCCTCAAATGACAATGTTCAAAATTGTTATTACTGAAAATAGGTTGTGTATGTAAGAGAAGACGAGAGACATTTATTATTTTTATGTTCAGTGTGTCAGCTGTTATGAAGCTGATGTGCAGGTAATAAGTGCAATAATTATTTATATTGGAAAAAAATCGTGAGAGAATCGTGATCTCAGTTCTAAAGAAAACAAATTGTGATTCTCATTTTATCCAGAATCATGCAGCCCTATATGTAAATACTAACTTCTACCTTCATGTTACTTTTTATACAAGATATGTATTTTTACACATCTGTCCACATGTCATTAAACACTTTTTGTATTAAAAGTTGTTTATAACATAATATCTTTATGCTACCTATTTTCATTATTTACTTATCTTTATTACCCGATTTGTTGTCTAACAGGCTCAGTTTATTTGTAAAGTCAAGTCGAGATGTATTTATAGCACATTTAATGCATAACACATGTTTTCAGTAAATAAGATATTAATTTGTTATTTTCATTAGTCATACACATGTATAAAATAAATTTAAAATCCACATAATCACAAAACAATCACTATATACTATATGTATCCATAAATAAGTACATTTATGCATACCTACACATAAAAGTTGCAATAATTTATAAGTATTTTAATTATTTTATTGGTCAGGCTTGTTTTTCTATTAGAATTATTGTTGGTCAATTTGAAAACACTACATAATTAGCCAAGCTTTAAGTTTTACTTGATGTATTTAAAAGTCACATTATTGTCTCAACTTCTCGCGAGGTTTACTCGTTCTCGTCTCTCTTGTTGCCAAATCGTGTTGATGAGATTGTGTTATTACATGTCATTGAGTACTTTTTCTAACTATTACTAACTTCAACGTCAATATAGAATAAAATACCAAATATAAAGATCGCCCACATCTTGTTTTTAGCAGTAAGGTCAAACTGTAGGTGGTATAATAACAAATTTCAAGTAAATGCATTTTACTTTGTTAAACGATAGCAAAAACACGTAAAACAAATTAATTCTTTATATTAAAGGTATGCGTTATGTATGAAGTCTGTTTATATTTGTATTGTGTTAAAAATTTGTTTAAACAATGAGGAAAACCGTAGATTGAGGTTTGAAATCGGGGGAGTTTAGCGGGATTGAACGGACCTGGCAACCCGAAAGTGTCATGGCGCTCTGCTCTGCTCCTCCTCGTGTGGTTCAGCGGCGCGGTGACCGATCGAGAGGAGAACCGGAGGCTCTCTGACCGGAGAGCATTTTAAACATTATAAAACAGAGCCGTTTCCAAAATGCTCGTCCTTTTTGAGACCGCCGCTGGATACGCTGTATTCAAAGTGAGTGTTGAGTCGCTTCCTGCTAGTTTAACGATCAAGTTAGCTTCGATTAGCATCCCGGTGCCTGGCCCAAAGTTTTTTACTTTTCTCTGAGGAGATGGAAGGTCGTGGCAAATGTTTCTACCCTCATTTTACTACATTATAGCACTGATATCTATTAGGCCAGGTCAAGTTTTAATAACAGCAGCACAACAACAAAATAAAGCACAAATTACTGTCACTTTATTGACATCTTAGTCAAATAAACCCAGTAAACCTTACTGAAGAGACTGATTAAGTCAATCTATGTTTAGTCTGTTTATAAACTATGTTATGCAGCATTAATATCATTAAACAACCCAAGTGTTAGTCAGAAAAGGGCTAACATTTTATAATGCATCCAAGCACATTTATGTTTTTATTTTTTATTCCTTGCCCCTTATAACTGATGTGATCTAAAGTGGTTCCCAAACATTTTGGCTTCTGACCCACAAGATAACCATGGCAGAGACTCGTGACCCCAACCATCACTGGAAAAATGATTCAAACACTGCTAAAAACCCTATTAAACAACAAAAAACATCTACTGTTATGTTTATTCAACTGTTTGTAACATTTAAGGCAAATATCAGGTATTGGCAAGGATTCTGAATTCACTTTTAGTTCTGGAGAACATCCCAGCCGCCCATTTGTTTCAGGACCCACAGTAGGACCTCACCCTAACTCTGGGAACATCGATCTAAAGTGCTAATAACGTTAATGTCTCTAACTTTAAAATTGTCTTCATAGAAATCCATTGAAATTACAAATTTTGATCCTTCTCAAATGAAAATGATCAACCCTACATCATTTTCTCCATTTCATTTCAGGCGTTTGGTTTCCAGAGTTTATTTGTTTTGTGGATTTCATCCTGTGCTCAGGGATTTTATTTCTTATATATCTTTTTTACTAGGGATGCACGATACAGTATTGGATATCGGTGCCGATTCAGGCCTTTTAGCTGTATCGGCCGATAATGGATCTGATATTAAATACTACACATGATCCTAATTATGAGTAGAGAAATAATCTGGAAAACTACCTTACTTTACAATATAACTCACAAATGATAAATGTTAGATCATTTTGAGGGTTTTCTTGTCCAAGTTATATTATGTTTGAGGTATCTGTGGATATCGGGTATCGACCGATCCACAAAGCCCACATATCGGTAACGGTGTCTGCACTGAAAAATCTGAATCCCCAATTTTTACCATGGCAAATTCATAAAATATGTTTTTTTTTTTAAATATATATAGCTCTATTGCTTGTTTTTATGTGAGCGCATACACATTTCTAAGGGCCCTTAACATGAGTATTTTATGAAATATGACACTGCCTTAAAGGAATCTAATTTTCATCAAGTATTCATTAAAAACAATTTGTGTTATAGGTCATATTATCAGGGCCACCACTTGGCAGTTAAAGGGTTAAATTTTTACGTGATATATCCTCCAGCTGCCACCAGGGGCGACCTAACCCTTCTTCCTGTACTAATGTTGCCAGTTGTCTAAAAAGATTTGATAATCAAGTAATTATTGTTAGTGATGTGGAGCAGTATGAAACTAAAGATGAACCTGAATGTTTTACTGGATCTAAACGAGATGTATGATCTTTATTATTATTATTATTAATGAGTTTTCTTTGTGTTTCAGGTCCTCAATGAGGCTAAACTGCAGCAGGTGGACAGCCTGTATAAGGAGTTTGAGACTCCTGAGAAGGCCAACAAAATGTGAGTTATTAATGAATGAACCCCCCCCCCGAAACCTGAGGACCTGGACTGTTGGTTCACGTCTGTGTTTTTCTCCATCAGAGTGAAGCTGAAGCACTTTGAGAAGTTTCAGGACACGACGGAGGCCTTGGCAGGTAATAACAGTCTTTCTGAGTTTGTCTCCTGATGCGTGTGGTCTGTGATGGATTCCAGTGTCTGATTAAAACATGAGGTATTCACAGTAAACGTCAGTGAGACCACATGGAGGAGGTACACGTTTATCTGGTTCAGTGTTTAATGAGTCGCTCTCTGCTGTGAAGCTGCCACTGCTCTGGTTGAGGGGAAAATCGGAAAGAGCTTAAAGAAGGTCCTGAAGAAGGTCGTCGCCAAGGAAGCTCACGAGGAGCTGGCCATCAGCGACGCTAAACTGGGCGGAGTCATTAAAGTGAGTGGAGTTTGATGGGTCTGCAGCCGGCTTCAGAGCAGGTTTTCTGATCAGGGTTGTGATTTTAGGACAAGCTGGACCTGAGCTGCGTCCACAGCCCCGCCGTGGCCGAGCTGATGAGATGCATCAGGAGCCAGATGGAGAGCCTGATCTCTGGACTTCCTCCCAGGGAGATGAGCGCCATGTCTCTGGGTCTGGCTCACAGGTGGGTGTGACAGGAAGCAGCTGAGTCCTCCTGCGGCTGCCTGTGATTACATGTTGCTGTCTGAAATATTCCTGTAGATTTCCTGTCAGCATTCGTCACTACCACTGAGGCTGCTCTTTACCTCACCGTATGATGTTTACCAGAGGACCTACAGCTACTCTAAACCGTCTGATTTCTTCTGTTTCCAGTTTGTCCCGCTACAAGCTGAAGTTCAGCCCAGACAAGGTGGACACCATGATCGTTCAGGCTATCTGTGAGTGTTTCACTGATACACCAGTCTAAAAAGTCACATTCATCTGGTTTTTTATCCAATCGGAGTCGAACTTAAAAGTCTGATCAACTCCAGAAAGGTTTCTCCCTCTGAGTTATGAAATATGACATAAAATGGGTTCATCTGGACTTGGTACAAACAACACAATAAAGTACTGAATCACATCGTCTGATGTGGAAATACTAAGTAGATACAATGTGAAATACACAGCTGTCAGTGAGGTGAGTCCTAGTAAAAGTAAATAATGTTTCCAGTGAGAGGAAAATGGATGAACCAGTTTCCATCAAGTACATTTCTGTTTATCCTGATGCTGATTTTAGTGAAATCATGAACAAAAATACAAGAAAAACAACCAGTAAAACTACACTCTTTAAGATAAAAATACCTTTATTGATCCAACCACAGCGGACGTCTGTGCATTACTGCTGCCCCTTATACAAACAGAGACATGAATACAAATAAATGGATCAGAAATCAATCAGTGATCCTTTGTTCTGGTCAACTAAACTGACTGATTCTGACAGAGAGAAGTCGATGTGTGATAGTAAATGAACTCCTGTCTCAGAGGGGAATTATTTATCAGCAGATTCAGAGCATGAGCTGTCGGGTCGGGGAGGATTTAGTAAACGCACGAGTAGTGTTGTCAAAAAACTCGGTTCCTTGTTACCAACTCGGTACTAAAACAATTTAAATGTTACGGTTCCAGAATTCATGAGTTACCGGTGGTACCATGTCAGCGGGTCGACCCGGTTTTTGCGGCGCTATCTGATCATTTTTGGTCATTTTGACGAATTAAAATCACATGCTTGTGTGTGTGAGAGAGTGTGTATGTGTGTGCGCGCGCGCTGTCGCTAAAGCAGCCTGTCGGCTACAAGCAGCCGTTTCTCGTGAGCGCTGATAGACACCGGCTGGGCCTCATTTAGAAACGGGTCTGAAAGTTGTGTAAGTTTTCAGACTTGGAGGCCCGCACACACACACACGATGTGCACACGCACAACACGACGTGCGCGCGTGCACACACACAAGACCAACTCCACCAACGGTTCAGAGATCCCCCAACAGCATTCATCCAACTCTGAACCGAATAAAAACGAGAATCTGAACAAAAATCTGTGGCATTTAGGAGTTAAATCACAGTCTGTTCATGTCTTCAAATGGTAGAACTGCACTTAATTGATGCAATATAGTGATCAGCTGTGTAGTTATGAGACATATTAATACTGCAGTCAGAGGCACTAGTGCGTAATGCGCAGCGCTCCGGACTCTCGATGGGGAGCGTCCCGTCCAGAGTCCGGAGCGGGTAACACCGCGGTTCAGAGATCCCCAACAGCATTCATCCAAGCTGGTTTATTCTCTAGATCAGTCTGGATTCATGAGCTGAACTGGGCCCAGTGTCAGATCAACTAACATCAGAACCACGTGATCCTCTGCAGCTTCATTAAACACTCAGGTTCTCCGAACCGCAGTGTTGGATGAAACAGTCGAGGAACAATTAACAATGTTTTTAAAAGTGTTACGTCCCCTGAAAGGGTCTAGGAGATGCAATATAAAAGAGGACTAACACAAAAGGCCAAAAACACAAAGTACGGAATATTAAGTAATTTTATTATTATTGATCAGGCAGAAAGAGGCGCTGCAAAAGGGAAGACGAACTAAAAATCGCTCCTTAACGAAAAATCACCCAAAAGGGGAAAAAAACCCTAACTAAGCTAATAAAACAAAACGGCCTAACTAAGAACACTCTAAGAGGTTCGCTAAAAAGTTAAAGGGATATAATAACTAATGGAGACTAGAAAGAACTAAAGAAGGCGATAAACGCTATAAATACCAAAAGGTAACTAAGGGAGTTTATAATTAACAAAAAGAGTCTGTGGCAAAAATAACGCTACACAGAAAAACGGCAGGTAACTACGAATCTATCTAACTAAACAAAAACTGCCGGACTACGACGTGAAATGGAGATCGAAATACTATTATAACAATATGGGTCAGCAACCAAGGGGGGGAGAACCACACGCCAGAACCTGTCTGCTCAGTTTCCCCCGAATGGCTGACCGCTCCCTGCTTTTATCCACGCCGAGACGATTGCAGAATGTCCTGCAGCTGTGCGAGCCCGGCGCGTTGCTCTGGAGACAGGGGGCGGAGCCAGGAGCTGTCAGTGTCAGCTGGAGCTGACAGGAGGAAGGATCAGGTGCTGAAGATAGGAGATCGTAACAAAAAGTAATGAAATAATGCTGCTGAAAATGTCAATATAATTTTTAAATTAATAAGTGACTGGTAAAAATAGATTATGACCGGATTTTTTAAAAACCGTCAGTCAAAATGAAGAAAATAAAGTTCAAACAGACCTGATTTCATGTTTTTGTTTAGCTTTGGTACCGAGAACCGTGGATTTTCACTGGTATCGGTACCGAATTCTGACATTTTGGTACCGTAACAACACTACGCACAAGGGCTGCTGGTTCTGTGAACCGTGTCTCGAACCATAGAGGGCGATCGGTACAGATCACAGATCTATTGTGACCCGTTGCACCCCTCCTGGGCATGTGTGAGTTGCGTGATTACTGTGATTGTGTGTGTGTTAAAGCGCTGTGGAGCTGTGCGTAAGGGCGCGGTGCCACGCGCATTGGAGATGCTGTGAGTGTGTGTTGGAGGTCCTGACATGTGTGTCCACTAGCTTCAGAGCTTCATGTGAGCACTCATTCACTGAGCTGCAACAGGATGTGAAGCTCGTCAGATCGAGGGGTCTCCCTCCCATCAGGACCGCGCAGCGCTGGTCCGCAAAGGCGCGTTCAGGCAGTCGGTTCTGGTACGCACGAATGAAATCTGGTTCTGATGCGGACCAGCGGACTGCTTATGTGCAGGCCTGTCTATACACATTGTACACATATACGTCCCCATGCCATACTTATGTAAGGTACAACAACAATAACGTGTGCTAAAAGATGGTAACATGCCATATTTACATTTTTTATGGGTAATTTTGCCCTGTTTTTCCCCCAGACCTTTTTAGCGTGTACTATTTATGTTTGTGTAAATCATGTATGGAGCTGAAAAAATCTGCTGAATTAGATTTAGTGAAAGGTTTAATAACCAGAGTAGATCACGCTTCACCTGGTTTAAGTCCTCCCTGACACGCTTCATCAACATCCTTTTCTGTGATCCTGACTGTTTGCTCCTTATTGTTTGTCTCCAGCTCTCCTGGACGATCTGGACAAGGAGCTCAATAACTACATCATGCGCTGCAGAGAGTGGTACGGCTGGCACTTCCCTGAGCTGGGAAAGGTGGTCACAGACAACCTGGCTTACTGCAAGACCGTCCTCCGAGTCGGTACGATGACTACTTAGTTTAATAGTTTGTGGAGAGGAATAGAAAAACAAACGTCCTCCTGGTGTCTGAGCGGTCCGCTGTCTCTCCAGGCGATCGAACAAACGTATCCAGCACTGATCTGTCAGAAATCCTCCCCGAGGAGATCGAGGCCGAGGTGAAATCAGCTGCTGAGATCTCCATGGGGACAGAAGTGTCAGAGCAGGACATCGCTAACATCCAGCACCTGTGTGAACAGGTAGGTCAGGGTGGAGGTCAAAGGGCGTCGCAGTGTCTGTGGTGATGATGACGACAGCTGTCTTATCCTGAAACACGCAGTGTGGGTTTCTAGTCACTACCTCATCTGAACAGTCATGTGACTTCCTGTGGGAGGAGCCAGGCATGTCTCTGTTGGCTGTTAGATATTTTATTTTTCTCCACAGGTGATTGAGATTTCCGATTACCGCGCTCAGCTCTACGACTACCTGAAGAACAGAATGATGGCCATCGCCCCCAACCTGACGGTGATGGTGGGAGAACTGGTCGGAGCTCGTCTCATCTCCCACGCTGGTTCGTATCAGAGAGCGAGGTTAAACTCCTCTGGGCTGTGATGATGAAGACTTTACGTCATTTTCCTGAGTTTGACTGATGGTTTTAAGTCACTACCTCTTCTGAGCCCTCACTAGGACTTCCTGTTAGCAGGTCTCTGGATAAAAAACAACCTGATTTACTCCTGGTTTCTTGTTTAGGGTCCCTTCTGAATCTGGCCAAGCACCCAGCCTCCACGGTTCAGATCCTCGGAGCAGAGAAGGCTCTGTTCAGAGCCCTGAAGACCCGTAAAGATACGCCCAAGTACGGTCTCATTTATCACGCCTCCTTAGTGGGTCAGACGACTGCCAAGAACAAAGGAAAGGTGAGTTCAGGAGGACAGAAAGCTGACTGCTGATGGAGGAATCATAAACTGAACCCTGGTTTCTTCAGATTTCCAGGATGCTAGCAGCTAAATCTGCTCTGGCTATTCGTTACGACGCTCTGGGAGAAGACACGAATGCCGAGATGGGAGCAGAGAACCGAGCCAAGCTGGAGGCCCGCCTGCGCCAGCTGGAGGACAGAGGAGTGAGTTGAACTCAAACTCTACTGGTCTAGGATGGTTAAACATCTACAGCTCTAAGGTTTAAGCAGTGGTTGCTTTTGTAAACAGATTCTCTCATGATGCGTTCAGTGTTAGGTAAAGGTTATACACAGGTCTGCAAGCACAGTAAAAATGATAAATGGGCACCAGTTCCTCCTGCTGCAAAGCACTGGTGTTACATCCTGGTATCAGTCACGCTGCTCGTGATCAACGATCAGACGATGACAACCCACCCTTCACCTGGAAGTACCGATTACTACAATGTGGCGTAGGTGCATTCTTGAGTACCTCAATGAAAACATAACGTGTACCCTTGATTATACACGTGACATAAATGGAAGTTCCTTTGACCCAAAGAGATTGACTTAAACTCAGATATGTTTTAAGAACATTTACTAGAATAAACCTTCATCTGCTTATTTGATTTGTTTTGGGTTCAAATGTGAGACATCGTCTCATCAACCACCAGATAACAGATTTATTCAGCAAATGAAAACCTGCTGACCTTAAAGAGTTCTTTACCTAAAGACTGTTTATTCTAACAGCTGTGGTCCATTAGCCTAGTAAACTAGACCGTCAGTTTTGCTCTGCAGACTTTGGTCTAGCCAAGCTTTGTTGGAACCTCTGCAGCCCACTGATTGGTCCGGTCAGACTCATACTGATGGGCCAATCACAGCGCTCTATTTGGTGGGCCAATCACAGCATTCTATTTGATGGGCCAATCACAGCGTTCTATTTGATGAGCCAATCACAGCTCTCCATTTGATGAGCCAATCACAGCGTTCTATTTGGTGGGCCAATCACAGCGCTCTATTTGGTGAGCCAATCACAGTGTTCTATTTGGTGAGCCAATCACAGTGTTCTATTTGGTGAGCCAATCACAGCGTTCTATTTGGTGAGCCAATCACAGCGTTCTATTTGGTGGCCAATCACAGCGCTCTATTTGGTGAGCCAATCACAGCGTTCTATTTGGTGAGCCAATCACAGCGTTCTATTTGGTGAGCCAATCACAGCGTTCTATTTGGTGAGCCAATCACAGCTCTCCATTTGGTGAGCCAATCGCAGCTCTCCATTTGGTGAGCCAATCACAGCGTTCTATTTGATGAGCCAATCACAGCTCTCCATTTGGAGAGCCAATCACAGCGTTCTATTTGATGAGCCAATCACAGCTCTCCATTTGGAGAGCCAATCACAGCGTTCTATTTGGTGGGCCAATCACAGCACTCCTAACAGTTTGGTGGGCGGGATTAGCCGATGACTGCAGATCTTTGAATATGAAAATGAACAAAATGGCGGCAGCTCGGGAACCGGGTTCATTTGAAACGTCTTTGTCATCAACGTTAGACGATTTAGATCTGGGCTTCTCTCTAAGACGTGAACAGAGAGAGCCACTTAAGACTTTTATTTTGAAAGAGGATTTATTTGCTGCTTTGCCGATGGGACACGGTAAAAGTTTAATTTACCAGCTGGTTCAGGTTGTCACTAAATGGCTCTGATTGGTCCTAGCGCTATCCAGTAACATGTATGACAGTTTGATTGACAACTATGAATGAGTTATTTCAAGGGGGCGTGGCCAGACTAGTGGTCCACCACTGATCTGAACAAACCCCCCACCCTGAGAAATAAAACTTTAGACTTTTTTAATGAACTTTTCTGTTTACATCCTGATTAAATCTTCAGATTTTAGATTAGCAGGTACATTTAAACGTGATAGTAGTTAGACGTAGTTCTGTCACTGATGGATGCAGCCATGTTTGATAATTTGCTACTCAGGGTGAAGGAGGTCACTGAGGGGATTCAAGCTGTCACATGACTATAACCTCCATTATGTAAATAAATACCCTTTACACTCTAGAGCTGCTCAAGTGTTAAAATCATGATCATGATTTTGTTAATATTGCATTTATTAGTTAACCCTTCATAGAGCTACTGTGTGACCATATTTGATCACTTGTGCTTGTTTTGAGTTCAGATTTGCATCTTAAACCTGAAAAGTATTTATTAAAATATTAATAATGATATATAAGATGAGTTTTAACATTCAGTTTTATTTATTTCTAAATTCTGAATTGTTTAAAAACGTGTTTCTTATGTTTGAGGTCCTATTAACTACATTTTAAAATGTGGAAAAGTCAAAACCTAAATCATCCTTTACAAGTCTTCTGCCCTCTGGTGGAGTACACAAGTACTACAAGTAGCAAATGCCATTAAAAAAAAAGTTTTTCTAATTGTCTCTGCAAATTATTTAATGTTCTCATGACTGGGAATATAAAAAGTGTTTTTTTCTACTCATGTTTTAGATGATATGTCCTTTCTGACCGACTGTCTAATCTGATGTTTCAGATCAGAAGGATCAGTGGGACGGGCAAAGCGATGGCAAAGGCAGATAAATATCAGCACAAGAGGTGAAGACTCTCTCATTCCTCCTTCAGACGGATGATATCAAGGTGTTGAGTGTTTCTACTCCTCCTTTTCTCTCAGTGAAGTGAGGATTTACGATCCCTCTGGAGATTCCACCATCCCGTCCACCTCTAAGAAGAGGAAGTTTGAGGAGGTTGAAGACGAGGTGTCGGAGCCTGTAACACCGCTGGTTAAATCCAAAAAGGCCAAAAGAGAACCAGAACCAGAAGGTGGGTCTCTTTTAGGAGATGTTCTACTCGGGTAAATTCACATTTCTTACTAAGTTTCCTGTGTTTTCTTTAAACAAAGAAGCAGAAGCTACAGAAACACCCAAGAAAAAGAAAAAGAAGAAGAAACAGGAGGAGGCCAAGGAGGAGGAGGAGGAGGTGGCAGTCAGCCAGGTGAGCCTCACATAACTGTATATATTTAGATCATTTTTAACACGTGGTGTTTTTAACTGATCGCTGTTTATTCTGCAGATAACAGAAAAGAAGAGAAAGAAGGAGAAGAAGGTAGAACAGGAGGAGCCCAAGGAGGAAGAGGAGGAGGTAGCAGTCAGTGAGGTGAGCCTCACACGTGTGCTATTTATATTATATATGTGTGTGTACATTTATAACACGTTAAACATGCAACTGGTCACTTTTTGTCCCCCAGACGACACAAAAGAAGAAAAAGAAGAAGAAAAAGGTGAAAGAGGAAGAAGATGAGTGAAGAGCAGGAGCCGTGTACATACTTTGTTTCAGTCTTGATCTTTTTGTCCCTCATGTCTCCCTGTAGAGGAAGAGTCTGTTTCCTGTTAAACAGCAGAACCATAGAACCGGTAGCAGTGAAACCAGACTATTGTTTTTACCGTTGGTCATTTAAATTTCACCGTTTTATATTTATCAGGCAGAGCTACGGAAAGCAAAGAGCCAATAAAACAGATTTCTCAGTTCAGTTGTGTAAAACCTTTTTTTTTAGACTAAATCTGTGCCTTGATGGAATAAACTGGTTTTCCTGCTGTAACTGGTTTTGTTTTTTTAGAGATTTTAATGAGAACTCCAGTTAGACGGAGATTAAAAAGGTTGGATTATTCTTTTTAACAGTCAGAACCACACCGATCCTTATGCCACGCCTCCCCCGAACACGGGACCGCACATTGCCACGGTAACAAGAGAGAGGAAAACACCAGCGGTCGAAACACTATGCTAATGTTCCCCCAGGTTTTTCCTCTTTCTACGTCCAAACGTTTTTAGTTTTCTGCTAGCTGAAAAGGTGTTTTTCTTTTTGGGACTCTGGTATTTTTTACTAAAATCGAAGAGGTAGCAGCAGGCTGTTTCTGTCCTCCTCTCACTTCCTGGATGTTCTGCTGAAAAATGCTCCAGCACACAGTGGAGGATCCTAAGCAGAAACGTATAATTGGCTGAAGTTTTTAGAGAATTGCGATGGAACATCTTTATTGTTTTTTAATCACCACAAACTATTTATAGCTATTACTATGTTAGAACATTAGTCATGAAAAAAAAATTAAGCTACATTGTTTACCAAATTCCCTATTGTACCTTTAAGAGACTTCAAAACAAAGTACATTTAAAACTGTTGCAGCACATCTGTCCAGCCTTCATCTAAAAATAACCTGACTATAGCTCCATCAGCAGCTCCTCATCCTCACTGTAAACAGTGAGAGTTGCTGCCTTCCTCCTGAGACCTAATGGTCCTTTGGCTGAGACTGAGGGGACAATCAGGAAGTAGTCCTTAAAGTTCATCCAATCACGAGCCAGGATTCTAACTACAGGCGTCACCTTTGACCAAGATCCTCAGAACGTTCTCTGCCTGAACAAGAACTCCAGCATCAATCTGAACTAAACTTATAAAGATCATTAATACGCTGTAAAATGTGATGCAATAACTAGACTCATCTGGTGAATTAGCTCATTATTGACACAATTTAAAAATCCAACATCATTTGACTCATTTCTTTATTTCAAACAAACATTTTTATTAGGGGTGCAACGGATCATCATCGATCCGTGGTTCGTACGGATCACCCTCTACGGTTCGGAACGCACGTGGTTCGCGGTTCATGTAGAGCGCGTGCGTCGCTAAATAATCCCCGACGTTCTGTTCTCACGCGCTCTGAATCTGCAGATTATTCCCCTCTGAGAAAGGCGTTCGTTTTGCATCACGTATAGAGGTTCACTCTGTTGGCTTCAGCCGTTTTAGAACACCAGAACGAAGGATCCCTGATCAATATCTGATCCAGTCTCTGCTGCGCGCTGCCTCTGATTCCTCCATCTCTCTCTCCGTCAGCTGGAATCTTTCTGATAGACAAACTAGATTCACCTGTTTCTGTCTGAGATAACGTTATGTTGGGCTTTTATACAAGCTAATAAACGTTAATATAACCGGAGTTCAGTCAGCAGCGCCTCGTGCGTCACGCCCCTCCGCACCCCCCCTCCCCCCCCAGCTGTGACCGCTAGTTTTAACAGAAGCAGGTCTGTGACCCCTGAGGTGCACATATGAGTCTATCTCCCCCATTAATTAGTTTTAATATGATTCAAAACTTTATTGAAGCATCAGGTTGACATCTTGAGTTAAATGCAGTTTGTATTTATGAGGATTGAGCATAAAAAAGTTGCTCAGTGTTTTAGAAAATAATGAGAGAGCAAAGTTTTTGTCTTTTCTTTTTCATTATGCTGATCCGAAAATTGATCCGAACCGTGACTCAAAACCGTGAACCGATCCGATCCGTGAGTTTTCTGATCCGTTGCACCCCTAATTTTTATACAACACATTTTGTATATTTCTTTTATATAGAAAACAAAGTCCTGTCCTGAACTACTGACACACAAGATAAGAACTCAAGAAGACCGTTGTCAAGAAAAGTGGAGGAAATGGACTATATATATATATATATATATATATATATACACACACAACAGCAGGATAAAGACATTCATACTGATGTTAACACGGGAACAGAATGTAGAGACAGGACAATCCACATTGCTTTTTCATTTAGCATTGATTTTTGTTTTATGGCTGTCATTTTAGTGAGTTTTAGACATAGGGCTTTTATTTTTAGAGTGTTAATGACCTGTATCATTTTTTTAAATCAAGGGTTAGTAAAATGGTGTATGTGCTTTAATCACTCCCATTGAAAATGTAAGCTTTATAGCACCCTAGTGAGTGAAAGAAATGGCGGGCAGTTAACAGCAAGAGGCTGGGGACAATGGTGTAGTTGTTTACTCACTCCCATCAAAGCACCCTAGCCTAGGAAATATATTTGCCTTGTGTTTTAAGAAAATGTCAGCCGTGTATTTGTTCGTGCTGCCCCACCAGTAGATCCCGGTGGGTGATGTGTTTTTGTGAGACTCCTAAAATAGCCCAGGTCAAAGCGAGTTGTCGGGACGACAATAAAAACATGGGAGAAGAGCAAAATGGCCTCTCTGTGGATGCAGAGGTGGTGGAGGTGTCAGCGGTGAAAAGAATCACTGCAGGCCAGGATGTTATCCCCCTGAGGAACGTCAAACTTCACCAGGATGGATCATTGTGAAAGTGTCTCTGTGGAGGGAGGTGGCAGTAAAGGAAAAACTTAATGTGGGTGACACAGTCTCCGTCACCCACATTAAGAGATCTAAAACGGCTTATGGACTGCAGTAACTGGGTACACCACCATCAAGAAAGTACAAAAAGAGATGACCAGTCAAAATTATGGGGGTCACGGAGGGGGAGGGAGACTCCAAACTGTTGTTTAAACCTGAAATGTGGGTCTTTGACTGCAGGGAATCTCAAGGTTAATATTACTATTGATGGACAAAGAATCACTCAAATCCAAAAATGTTAAAATATAATTAATCACCTCCATCATACAGATTGATCTGTAAATATTTTTAACACGTACGCACATAGTTATTGTAATTTTATGATGTTTACGTTGAGTTTATTGTTCTGTCATTACAAACTTTTGTTCATTTTATATAAATTTATTTAAAAATAAAGTAAAAAATAAAATACTTAAGACAATATTTGTAGCTTTTTTGTTTCAGAATGTACCCCTTTAAAAAAAGCAGCTGATAAGGAACGCCGTGTTTTTAACAAGACGTGGACGGCCAAGTACTTGTTCACAGAAATAAAAGCTGTGTGCTTGATCTGTGGTACACAGGTCGCTGTGTTTAAAGGTTATACTTTGAGTCGCCACTACACGACCAAACATGAGGATAAATACAGAAAGACGTCTAAAAAAAAAAAAAAAGAGCGCACAAGGTTGTCTGATGTGTTGCTAGCAAAACTGCAAACTCAACAGGGACTTTAAACAAAACTTCACACTACCAGAGAAGCAGCCGGTCTGACAAGTTATGTAATTTCTCACTAAATCACCAGGAGTAGTAAGGCATTCTCTGACGGAGAGTGCATGATACCGTCGAGTTTCTCATCTTCTTACGTGGAATCACTGCGGACTTTCACGTGACGTCCCAGAGCTTCCAGATGAAGATTGGGTGGCGGACCTTGGCTTTGCTGTGGATGGGACTGCACTGATGAACCAACCAAATGTCAAACTGCAGTGCAGCGGACTTCTTGTGCATGAGATGTGCTGTGCAGTAAAGGCTTTCATGAGGAAGTTGCAGCTTATCTCAGGCCAAGTGAAGGACAACCTTCTGACTATAGGGCTGCATGGGCACCGAAACATGAGACACCGGTACTGACTGAAAGCCATCAGTAGGTACCGAAAAAACATGGTACAGATTTTGGTGCTTTTACTATAAAATGTCCCTGTAAATGAGCCACTTCATTTCTCCACGGGTGGAGACACAGGTGAGACGCGGAGGAGCAGAGCCCTTCCCCTCCCTTTCAAAACGATTCTCCCACAAGCGAGTTTCAGGTTAAAAATTCAGAAAAACTCTAAAAATTACCAGTACCAGCTGTTTGTAATAATTTAGTGAATTTTACAATGACAGAAAGTTGAGCAGACATATGTTCAAGTTGTCGATGTGGCCCCCTGACACAACTCGGGTTTCTCATGTGGCCCCTTGTAGTAATTGCCCACCACTGGTCTAGAACCACCACTGGTTTTCTGTGTTTATGCGAGACATAAAAAGGAGCCTCGTACTTTTTTTATTTTGTTTTTAAAAAGCATCAAATTTGCTGGATTTGCTGGTTTTCTTGACGACTTGTCATGTTTTATCAACAGCACCCACGAGTCTGCTTTTTAGTAAGAGTCAGTGAGGGTTTGTGGATTATTTCCGTGGAATGGAATGAGCCGCATGGTGGTGCTAGCACTGTTGCCTCGCAGCAAGAAAGTCGCAGGTTCAAATCCCGCTGTGGCCTTTCTGCGTGGAGTTAGCATCTCGTCCACATGCATGCGTTGGGTTTTCTCCGTCTAATCCGGTTTCCCCCACAGATCACAACATTCCTGATGGGTAGGCTTGGGCGGCATCTAAATTTTGATACTGTCAAACTTCCTCCACATTTTCTCACAGTGTACGGTATTACCGTGACCAGGGTTGGACTGGGACCTTAATTCAGCTCAGGCATTTTTGGTCATGGCTCCCACCATGAGCACTTACAGCTGATGTTTGGTTCAGACGGCTAAATCCCACCATTAAATGAAATGCAGTTGAGGGCCACACAAAATCACTCTGAGGGCCATATTTGGCCCCCGAGCCACACGTTGGACATGCCTGATTTAGACAAAACGAACCTGGAGTCTCCTCTGTTTCCATCTCTTCTTACAAGATTTTGCTTTATATTCTTATTAGAATAAAGAAGTCACATTTGTTCTGGTGTTTATGAAAACTCTTTCGGGTTCAGATCGTCTTTTCAGAGGTTCAGAGAACTTTAAGGTCAATCCCTTTTTTCAGACCTGTGATTGCTTCAAACCAGGACTTAAGTCCATGTCCTGCTGTGTCCAGTCTCCTGGAGGGTTCTGGAGCTCTCAGGAGTTCTAAGTTCCTGCCTCCTCTAGGGATGAACATCTGAGGAGAAGTAAATTAATGATTTTTAACAACCTTGGTTAAAAGAAGTAACGCTGGACGAAGTTCTCTTATTTACCCAAACTGAGGCGTTTCGAGGACACCTTCAGTCTGCTCCCGCGCCTCCGTGACCTTTTCCTTCTTCTCGCTTATCTGAAGTGTTGGATAGTTCCTGTGAATACAGAAGAAATGATGCTAAAATCTACTGATGTAAATAGAACTCTGGATATTTCTAAGTCCGTTAAAAAAACTGACTTTTTTGTTGCAATACGTTGAAAGAAAAATGTCATGTGGAACTATGTTTGGGGACACTCTTTGTAGGGTTGGGCGATCAGACGAACGTATCGACCATCGGCGATGGGCTCAGCCAATCGCCTCCCGTTTTTCAAGAACAGTTTAATCGTCCCACTATAAATTAATTTCTTAATTATTAACGTTTGGTTGAAGTCAAAGGACGCAGCCCACGTAAAAATAATAAATAATGCTCTTTTTAAACGTTACACACAAACTCCTCCCAGCTGCAAGCAGCAGCTCCTTTTTCCTCCTCCTCCCCCGAGAGCTGGCGGAGCAGCGGTGTTTCCTCAGTCCGTAGCAGACAGACAGAGAATGGCAGCAGCTTGTGTTCAGAAAATAAATGTATCTAAATAATATCTATGGTGTGGTGGGGAGGAAACCATCAGAGACTGGCTTTGTTCCAGTTAAACCGTGTTTACGCGTCGGCTACCGGTGCTAGGAATATTTAGCGAGTCATAACACCGATCTGGTGTTCAACTGTCTTCAGCTAAGTCTGATAAACGACAAAAACAACATGAAACTGAAACTGAAATACCAATAAAAACCCCTTCAGTGAACGTCGCTTCCATCAAATAAATCTCCGCTGCAGTTTGAAGTCTTTTTGAGCGATTTTGGTGACGGAGCAGCAGCAGCTAGCTGCTAGCTGTGTTAGCTTAGTTAGCACACAGAAGGGTAAACACTCAATGTCGGAGCTCTTTGCTGCCACTAGACGTCTGTTTAAAGCCAAAGTAGCCCCAAACAGGCAACGCTGTGTTTTTTACAACTTTTTCCTCAATTTTGGGACTTCTGAGTTCTAATTTGGTAAATCCATTAGTGAGTGTTTACATTGCTCCGCCCACAAATATGTCAACATGTCACCTGCGCGAATAAATCGCCCATCGTCGATTTTTGGACTGACGATGGACGATTGGAAAAAAGTTACACATCGCCCAACCCTAACTCTTTGTTGCGACACCAACGTATGTGTCGCTAATTATCTTCCCCGATAGAACTGATGGGTTCATGTTGCTATGCTCACTGATGTTGTTTTAAATAAAGAGCCAGTGTCGTTGAATATTACCTCCTGGCCTCAAACGTCACAGTTAAAACAAAAGAATGAACCGTTCTTTTTAAGGACTCGGTTCTCCTCGTTCACAGTGAGGAGCTGTTCAAAAGATTTGACTCGTTCATGAACGTCACATCGCTAACATTCAAGTCAAATACTAACTTGCGTCTCTCCTCTCTCCATTTACAGATCTCTTCTGGTGTGTCCAGCATGTATTTCTTAGCTCCAGGTCCATGTATCTGTTAGGACAGAACACACGTTAGAAACAGAAAATACTACAAGTTTAACAAACAGACTCCGCTGTACTCACGCTCTTCCAGTGCATGGACACTAGTTTTTCACTGGCAGTGAAGTTACAGTCGGATACGGGGCACTGATGATGACATTTAAAAGAAAAAAGTTAGGTGAAAAAAATCACAACAATCACAGAGGATTAGCTAAAGTCAGCTCTGCTCTAACACAGACTAGTTTTTGACCTCTAGGGCCAGTATCATTTATTATCGTTAGCTAAATGAGTTCCGGGTTAAAAATACTGAAATAATCTAAAGTTTGGCTGCATTTTGTTAAGTTAAACGGGAACAGAGCTAAATGCAACATATGCAGTAAGATTTGTGCCTCGAAAAACAAAAATACCATCAATTACCGTAGTCAGAGCAATCAGCGTGCATTGAATCAACATGCAGCTGCAGCGTGATCAGTCTACGACTGCAAAATGAAATAAAGCAGAGCCGAGTTCACAGCCTCTGCTGCATCAACAGAAACAATGGATGTTTGAGAGTGGGAGGACAACGTCAGTGACTTCAAAGAAAGTTCCCGAGGTAAGCAATAAATAATAATAAAAACAAATATGCCATAAAACAATTTTTTGGGTTATTTTGGTTTCTAGCGTCGACGCTGCCGACTCTCAGCAGGTGAAAACGGTGCTGCGGGCTTACTGTGACCAAACACGGTGTTCAAACCGGATCTTTTGATCCGACGGTCTGACGGCACAGCCGGTACCAACAAGAGTGTTTAAACAAGAGAGAAAAGTCTCGCCTCGCCTCCCTCCGCTTATCCGGATCCGGGTTGCGGGGGCGGGATCTCAACTAGGGCATTCCGACCCACGCCATCCTCTCCCTCACACACCTCCTGTGGTTTGTTGAAGCACCAGAGAACTCAGGGCTGCCTCTTTTTTTTTTTTTTTTGCCGTGACTGTTGAGGGGGCCGTGTCACTCAGTGTGTGTGTGTGTGTGTGTGTGTGTGTGCACAGCAGAGCAGGGCTGAAGAAGTGGAGCAGTTCATTTAGAGGGACATTTTATTAAAAATACCTAATTTAGCACAGATTTTTTTCGGTACTATTACCTACCGATAGTTTTCGGTCGGTACCAAAGAAGTACAACGTTTCAGTACCCAGACCTAAGTAGTATCAAAAAATATCTAACGGTATCCAGTAGGGGTTGCATGAACTAGTCGACTTTTATGGGCTGTAGTGACTTTTTAAACCATATGTCGACTAGTCGCTGATCACGTGAACTTTTATTTTGAAGGGGTTTGGTTCCATTTCCTTTGATGAGTTCCAGTCTGGCGCTGCGCTAATAAAATGGATATTTACTCAAAGAATACTTCTTGGCAGCTTTTGATGCCCTTGCCAATCGATCGTCCTTATTTAATCAACTTAACGGTGAGTCTTTGCTTTGTTTATCTCTTGTTTTACTAAAAATGCGGCGCTATTCAAACCTCTGATGTGCTAACGGCTAAGCTAACGAGCTAATGGCTCCGCTATCGAGCTTTGAATGATTTTAATCATTAAATAGCGAATGTCTTTGTTATGATTATGGCCGAACAATAGACATTAAAACTGTTTTCATATAAACCTGACTAAAATGTGACTAAAACTAATCAGCATTTTAGTCTAAAGACTTGATATTAAAACCAAAGTGCTCCTAAAACAACTGCTCTCTCTCAGCTGTTTGTTGTCGGCATAAAAATACGTTTTTGCAATAAAGCCTGTCAAGTTTTATAAAGCCATCCTGTATACGCCGTATGTGTGACGTCATCAGCGATTAGTCGAAGTCGACGTGACTTTTATTACTTGGTAGTCGACTTGTAAAAATAGCAAGTCGTTCAACCCCTAGTACCCAGCCCTAGTTATGCACCAAACAGCAGCTCAGAGTAGCCACTCTTTTTGGAGTCTTTGGGACGAGCGCTAGATGGCGCTCTGACTCTATGGTCCTACTGGGGAACTTCAGTGGTCACATGGGCAATGACAGCGTGACCTGGAGGGGCGTAACTGGAAGGACCAGCCCACCCAATCTGAACCAGAGTGGTGTTCTGTTATTGGACTTATACTTGGTACCAGAGCCACCACAAAAAGCGCACCAGTGAGGAACTAGGAGCAGCTGTGCTGGTTTATATAATCTAATATTAGAGTAAAGTCTTCATAAACCTCTATCATCATCAATTTAAATAACAGTGTAAAGTTCTATAGAGGCAGAGAGGTGGACAGACTGGAGTCAAAACATGAACTGGAGCTCAGAACAGGATGTGGAATCACAGGAAGCAGACAGGGATTGAATTAATCACTGAATAAACGACTGATTATCAGAACAGCTGCAGCTCTACGGTGCACACCCCTCAGTCTTTCCTACATCCTAGAACTCCAGGAATCACACAATCCACATGATACAGAAGTTAAACAACATATTATCACACAGGTACACATTTTCCATCAGTCAGATACCTTGACGTGTTGAGAGACGTGTTCTTTGTACTTCTCCTTGGTTTTAAAGACCCGACCACACGTGTCACAAGTACGCTTTAATTTTTGCCACTTGCTCTTCTGCTGACAGATCAGATCGGGTTACTGCTGTAAATAAACTAAATATAATACAGACAAACAAAGGTCAGACCAGTCACCTTCTTTCCACGTCGACGAGGTCTGAAGTCCATCCTCCCACCTGGAGGTCCACCTTGGTACCACTCACGTCCATCGCTCTGACCTGAACACAAGTCGGATTAAAAACGTGTTTCTACTAGAACAGAAGAATAAAGCAGGTTTGGACTGAAGGTAACTGGATTTTTTTTTCTGGTTTGCTGACGTCGTTTTGATTTAAATCTGATGAGTTTTCTCTTTTCAAACTGAACAGTACAGAGTACCGAGCCTTTAAACTACAGCTGTACTTGTTTGTTGCGTGCTGAACTCACGTGCACGTCACAGGGAAATCATGTGATTTGGGAGTGAGTTCTATTATAAATGAACACAATCAAACCACAAATCTAACACTCTTATAGTGTAAAAAAACACTTTGGACCTTTTAGTTTAGACTGATTTGAACAAAGACAACATTAAAACAATGTTCACGTTGCACAGAGGTCTTCTAGCTGAAGGTTAAAGGGATGTTGGGCGGAGCCTATAGGAACAGGAAGTGGTCCTCCGACTGGAGCTATATGGTGCATTCAATTTGTCGTCGGATCTTGGAAATTCCGAGTTCGGAGTGGGAAAAACCAACTAAAACGCCCCTCCAAAGTCAGACTTCCCACTCGGAAAGTTGATTTTGTTTTAGCCTCGACATTGGGGAAAAAAAAGATGGCAGCTCCTTACAAAAATATTTAAATACTGTAAAAACATGTTTATTTTGAAAGAGCTGCTTGTTTGGATGTGTCCAAGTCCAGAATTACATGTAGTTCTTTGCATCTTCTGACTCTAAATGGATTCATTGTTTGCATGAGCGAATGATTAAAGTCTTAAACAATATTTTGAATGTGTGCGAACCAAACACGAGATGAAATACAAACTGGAACGCTGTAACTCAGGTGTGACGTCATTCCCAGCTCCGACCTCCAAAGACAGAGTGAACATAGTCGAGGCTAGTCAGATCAGGAGAGACAAATTAGCTGCTGATTTTCAGGTATTTTTAAAAACTTGCTTAAATAAAGTCATAAATAAAGTGTTAGAACTCTAAATTACAGGTAACTTTTAGATGACTTGGATCGCAGCATGGTGGCTGACTTTTGTTCTACTCCACTTTGTCAGACAGGTCCTATTTATGTGATTTCTTAAGTGAGAACAGGTGTGGTGGTAATCAGGACTGTGTGAATGTAGAGAAATCAAATACAGCTGTCCAAAGATGACAAACACCAGCTCATTTTATCAGCTTTCCAGACGGAGCCATGACGGTTTGGATTTATTTCCTCTGATGATAAACACCTTCATTTAGTTCTGTTTTCTCGTGTTAATATTTAAACTTGTTGATGTTCTAGCTACATTTTGAAGCTTCGGAACCAAAAACCTGACTGAATTTCTCCTCACGGTGTTCGTAGCCTCCATGGTCCTGCTGGGAGCTGGAAGCTGCCGCCTCGTCCGGACTGACCACGTAGTTCCAGCTGGGAGCGACCGGCGGCTCGACCCAGCTCCTCATGCCGGGGTGGAAGCTGCTGGCCCGGGGCTGCTGCTGCTGCTGCTGCTGGGGGGCCTGGAAGGAGCTCCGAGGAGGGTAGCGCTCCGGTTCGTTCATGTCTGTAGCTCAAATGCTAACTTCCGGTTTGGAGACGTTCTACTTCTGATGGCGGTTGGCAGCCAGCGTATAGGCGCATTACCGCCACCTACTGAACTGGAGTGTGGGGCAGCAGATGAC
>SSNR01000817.1:83420-99669 GCA_006937965.1 Callopanchax toddi | reverse complement strand
AACAGTAGAGACAAAGGAATTCCTCGGCTTTTCTTGGGTGAAAAAAAGGTGGGGTGAGGGTCTTCCCACAGAGTGAGATGGACTGCAGACTTTTGATAAGCCAGAGAGGGGTGAGGGGGGCCTCATGGCTCCCTCTAGTCTGTGGGCGATCGAACTCCTTTTGATCACATCCTGAAAAGTTATTTGAACAAGTGTCACCAAGCTGTAAATTAGCATCCGCATTATCTTTACTGTCACAGAAAGATGAAAGGAGGGTTCTTCGACACCAAGGCAGGAATTTATGACCTCCTGAGGGGGAATCTTTTTGAAAGAGGGTGTGAGCTGGTAGGGAAAAGGTCAATTGTCACACAAACATAATCCATTTCTTGATCTGGACCAGATACTTAGAAATAATGTCGATGTCCATTACACATGAGAAAAAAACCAACAAATATTTTTTTTAAATCTATGAAATTCTGGGATAATTGAACAAAAATTTGAGCAATATTAGCTTAAATAGTATAACCTTTTAATTAGTTATTATTACATTTTAGCCCTTATTGCCCCAAATGGGATTAAAAATGCAAAGAAAAGTTTTAACCTTGAAACTTGCTGTACAAAATGCTCCAAACCCCTAAAGTTAATGCATTCTGGAAGCTAAAACCTTTTGTTTGCTGTGTTGCATAAAATATATATTTTCTTTATATTCAAGGACATTTTACTTGAATCTTAGTCTTGTTCTTTTCTGAAAAAAAAAACATCCTTTACATGAAGTTAAAAAACAAGTTCACAAAGAATACAAAGATAAGAAAAATGCTCCCTTTCAGACTGTCATTTGTCACTTCACTGCTTTTGTAAAACAAGCTTCTGTTGCCACAGATATATGTTGATCTAATTTATGTTTTTATTTCAAGCAAATGTTTTGCAAATACTAAACCAGCCTCTAAACATTTCTAAGACCCCCATTGATCTAATGATGCCTCATCAGATGCATCGTAGGACTTATCATTGTGACTAAGCAGGAAGAGAGGTTTTGCTGTAGTCGTAAAACGTGCAAAACAGTAGTTTTTGGGGGACAGTTGAAAGTATAATGAATGAATGTTCTGCTGCAAGTATAAACATGTCAACTCGGATAATAAATGATGTCATTTTCTCCCTATAGATAAGCTTTGCCTCGTCAAGGGCACTAAGACAGATCAAATGTTGTGAAGATCGATGGTCAGACTGGCTGTCGGACACCAGAACAGCAGACGCACATCTGTAGGAGTGACCTTACTGTAGCTCAGCTGCACAGCTGGGAGGTCCGATAAGAAACTGGACATTTGGCTTTGCTGGAAGATGAAGCTCCCTCAGATCTGTGCAGACAGTCGTACATCATCTCATGTATTTCATAATGTCTGCTCAGTGTCCTTACTGCGTACGTCTGATCAGTCTCACACAGACCAGACATTTAGGAGCTCTCACATAAATTCACACACTCGCATTGTATTAACGGAGCACACTGAGACAATTTAACACCCTCATTAGGTTATTAATACCTGTGGTCGTGTCAATAGCCTCTAATGTCAGTGTCAACGCCCTCTAATGAAATCACTCACATTAGTGCTGCATCTCACCTCCTCCGACTCCCTGAACTGTTACCAGGCAGAGGGCGTGCAGTCCTCCAGCGCTCCCACTCATCCAGCAGCAGGAGGATAGGAAAAGAGTGAGGGCTGGAAGAGAGCAACAAAGGTACAGGAAGGAACCAAAAACTGGATGTGTAAATCTGGTAATAACTTTAAAAGATTTGAATGTTCTAGATGTGACTGTTTCTAAAGGTCTCTTGAAAACCTTTATTACAATAATCAATTCTGTCCCGCCGCGTCTCCAGCTGTCTGCACCAGACGTGCAACAATAATTGTATTGTTTCGTTTCTGTAACACAAATTTCCTGAATCGTGCTCTTTTCAGAGGATTGAGAATGTCATGGCAACAGCTTCTGTATCCTCCTCGTTTTCCTCCTCTGTCTTCAGGCATCTGATTAATCTCTGGCCTTGAGCCCGCTGAATATCCACCGGAGATTGTGACGACCGAAGGGCTGTTGACACATCCGTGAAACACCTTTTCCCTTCAAGATGCTTATTTCCTCCGTCTTTGTAATGCCAGTAACAAGGTTGTCAAATTTCTGTTATTTATCCCTTTAGTGTTAAAATGATTCAGTGAAACTACATATATGAATTCCCTTCTTTCCTGGCGCTAAACCCATACGTTCCTAAAACTTACATAAATCCTCCTTTGATGTATAGAATAGTTTTTAAAAAATGCAATCTGATAGAAGCATTGCAGAAGTTTTTGTTAATTTAAACGATGTTCTTGTTAAATATTGATGTATTTCTGGCAGCACGGTTGTGTCTGACTCACTGAACAGTGACGAGTCGTGGGGATGAACTGGTATGTTGAGCAGTGCAGCTTTACACCGTAACCATATGGATTATGAAATATCGGCTTAACAGTCCTAAAGTTCAGAGGTCAAATAACACATTTCCTGTTGGATTCATTCCCTACTTTTATTTTTTTTTCTACGTTTCAATGGATGGATGAATATTTTCAGGTTTTTGTAAACACCAAACAGCATCTTGGTTCTCCCTGATCCAGTGGCTGTTTTTTCCCCCCAAACATGTCTCACGTTTAGTGAGAATTCATCGACTCTGATAGACATCTCTATTAATGGTGAAGTGAGAGATTTGTTTTTCAACTGAGTGATAAAACAGGAGGTGAAGACGAAGTATGTGTACCAGCGTTCCCAAGATTGTGTCAAATGTTGCCGATGTTCTGGTATCTACCAAGTTAAAATTGAATTTTTTTATCTTTAAAATGGCCTGATTTTCTTTGTATTGTTTTGTGGCTCTGGGTTGTCCTCTAATCGAATGATCAGTGGTTTGATTCCACATGTCAGAAGTGGGTTTAGGCCAGATAAAGTCCCACAATTCCTCCTAAACCTTGACTGGTGTGTGTTAGTGAAAGATTTCCACTTGATATAATTTTAAAAATGGAATGCGCCGCTGTAGGATTCTGTGTGAAGGTGGTTTAAAGGTCTTTCAGTGGTCATTCAACAAAACTAGGAAGGCACTAAACGCAGTCCATACATTTTTAATAACTTGGAAGTAGTTTAGCGGTTGGCTGTTTTGTTTGGGAGCACTTTATCTTCTTGCACCTTCTTGTTTCATCTGACAGACTCAAGCTGAAGGAAAGGTAGAGGGAATTTCCTTCACTTGAACTGGCTCAACTCCCAAGTTTGTTGATTCACATGGGAGACTCAAACAAATCAGAGGAAATTCTCTTTTTAAATCACTTAGTTACAAGTTATGAAATGTTCTTTGTGGTTTCTGTTTTATGTGTATAAACCATGTCTCGTCATGTGACTTTCCTAAACAGTTACAAACTGTCAGCAGAACCAAACTGGTGCTATTATTCCTGCAGAAGGATCGATGACGCAGAGATCTCTGTCTAGTGTTGAGTCCTGGGTACCACGCGTCCTTTTCCAGTACAAACACACACATGTTGTCAAGAGCAATGAAAATGCATTCAGCAGTAACTTGTTGGAGCTGTGCTTTTGTGGGTGATACATCAACATCCCTCTCAAATGCAAACACTTGCGAAGCCGACAACTTGCATAAATCATCAGAAGAGACAGGGTTTGTGTGTGTGTGTGTGTGTGTGTGTGTGTGTGTGTGTGTGTGTGTGTGTGTGTGTGTGTGTGTGTGTGTGTGTGTGTGTGTTGCAGATTTTGCTGCTATCCTCCTTCAGGAAGTGACCTCTATTTACCTGTCATAGTTTGTTACCTCCCCCAGGACGTACAGTTGCTGCAGTGCAGTGCAGCTTTAGGCTACAGCTGTTAGCTCCTGCTGGGCACACACCAGCAGCTCAGAACTGCTCCAACACCGGAACCAAGACAAGGTTAGACCAAAGCTTGATGAGGGAATTACAAAAGATTCTGCTGGCGAGGGATTGGAATTACTGTCAGAGAAGCAGCAAGAAAGACACAATGCAGCTTTTGAATGTGCAGTGTCATTACTGAAGCATCTTTCAATGCGCTGTCACCGAGTGAAGCCGCTCAGAGTTCCCCCACTAAAGCACGCAGTCAGTCACATTTTGTGGATGTGCAGCGCACGCAGTGAAAGGGAACAGTTTGCCTGAAATGATGCATCGGCCTTCGGTAGCTGAAGAGCCTCAGAGCGGAACAGATTTAGCCTAACAGCTTTGAGGTTCAGCTGCACCCAGCTCAGCCTTTGAACTGTGCACGCGTCCAGCCTCGTGGCCCGGGGTAATTAGCATTTCACCGGCATCCATCTTCAAAGGCAGCAGGGAGAAGCAAGGAGCATCACATGCATGCTTATATCAAAGAGGCCATTGTCCTCGGCTGTGAGGTCTAATGTCACAGTTTAAAAAGCTGCTGCAGTTAAATGTTCACTGTGTTCAGGTCGCGAAACGGGACCCAGAAAACAAAAGACCGCCTCGAGGACAATGTGACCAGGGATGATAACACATGTGGGTGTATCAATGTTATTATTAATGCTGAACTCATGAATCATCTGTTACAGAGACTTCTATTACAACAGCTCTCAAACCGCCTGTAGACGAGGCAAATCATCCTTTATCTACAAACTTTCACCAGATTTGTTTATTGTATTGATTTGGGTTCTGCTATAACTTTATTTATCAGTTTATTGATTAATCAATGAACTGATTCAGGAATCAGTTTTAATTTCTCTAAGGTGTCATTTTATTTTTAATAAATCATAAAAAGAACATTTGGATTACACATTACTGCCTGCCAACACATTATTATTATTATTTTTATTAAGATAATTTATCTTGAAGATTTTAAAAGATAAGGATTTATAATTTTTTAAAATCTTTTTGCAGGAAGCCCTTAACAGTAACACCAGATGCAGCATAAGTTTCCCTTTATTTTTCTTAGCTTAATTATAGTAAATAGATGGATGTAGGCTTAACAAGTTAAAGATTTACCTTCATAAATGTTGACAATCTAAATGGTATAATATTGATTTGATAGATTTTATATCTCAATGAGTTTTTTCATAATTAAAAGAGGAATACTTAAACTTATCCTAATTTACAACAAAAAATGAAAAAAGTTATATAACACTAAACTTTTTTAAAAGTTGAGCTGATCCATCTCTTATTTTTTCTTGTACTTTTTGTTCTTTTTAGTTCTAATTGAGTCCTGGGTCATTTAATTCTGGTAATTTAACGCTTGATTATTTGATTAAAGACCGATTCTGTTCATCAGTCAGTTTGGGGCCGTCAGTCTGTGCCTCAAAGTGTCCGACAGATGTTTCTAACTGGAGCTGGAGAGTAGGCATCAGGAGGAGAGTACTTAACAGCAGCAGCACATCGATTAATTAAGTTTTTCATAATCAGTGGAAATCTACCAACCGGGAGTGAAGAGAAGATCACCAGGAGCTCAGGAACAAGGGAAGAGAAGTGATGTCAAAGATGGAGAAAACGGTGAAACGGTTTCTTTTTCACATGTTTTTTAGATGTTCCTTTTTTGTCTCGTGGTCGTAGTTGTAGAAATTTTAGCTTAATGGAAGCAAATAGACTAAGAAAAATTCACAAAGCTGCAAGTCTGATAAAGCACTCAAAACATCCACTTCATTAACAATTTGCACCAATATTTCCACAAAGCAATTACCAACATTTTTATTCTCTAAATATATGTAAAAAAAATTAAATCATCAGGACCTATTTAACACAATTCTACTGCTCGTTTCTTGACATGTTCATAAAAAAAACACACCTCAGAAGAATATGAAGGTAAAGTGCTTGCGACGCAGCTTAAATAATTGAGCGTTACATCTTTAAACGTTTACATTTTCTAATGTAAACACATGAAGGAGCTGTTACTGTCGCACGCACACACACATCTGTCATGTCGGCCTGCCTGTGTGGCTTGTGACAGTGATCTGAATTCATGTTTTATTCAGCGGGAGTGTGTCTCCCTCCCATCAGTCACTCAGCCGAAGAAGATGTGCTGCGGATCGCCAGGAATGTACATGCCATTAGTCACCACCTAACTTCATCTGAATGCTGAATCAAACTCAAGGACACACAGGCAGAAGCTAAACTCACACACACACACACACTCAGGCACACGTTGTTTAAGAATACAGGGTTTGAAGCTCAGTATTCAGGACAGGCGTGTGCCCACACACAGCACGATACTCAGTATTCATAAGACACACAGGGTGGGGTGAATGTAAAAACAATCTGTAACTATGACAAACCACAGACTGACTTCATTCATCACACAATCCCATACTGGAAAAAAGATATGGAGTAAAAAAAAAATTACATCAGAATCTAAATGAAAACTGTTGATTTGTCAGTTTCAAGGTTTCACTGAAGTGAGTTTGAACCCTAATGCGCGCCCTGGAAACATAAAACGGAACACATTGATCCTAGATTTTGATGCAATCACTTTTCTAAGGTGGGGGTATAGAGGTAAAGGGGAGGGGGGGTAATGTTCACATTCCTGTCTCCAGAGACTCTCCCTGTTCCGCATCCCGAGGCATTCCCAAGTCAGAGTTTAACTAATCCCTCCAGCAAGTTCCGGCTCTGCCACAGGATCTCCTAGTTGTGCCCCGAAAAACCTCCAGAGGAAAGTGACCAGGAGGCATTCTAACCAAATGCTTGGACATCTTAAAGTGACTCTTTTTGATGTGGAGGAGCAGCAGCTCCACTCTGAGATTCTCCCAAATGATGGAACTCCTTCTAAGTTCTTTCAGCTGCTTGTATTCAATGTTCTATGTGTGTTTGTAGACATGCTCCCAAGGCCAGGCTGACCCTCAGGAGCTAATCCCACCTCGCTCTAAGTCTGGTTCCTTTCCTAAACCCAGCTTGCCGTGAGGCAGCCTGCTAGGGGCTGATGGATCATGCTCATCCCCCTCTACAACCTGTAGTTCAGCAGAGGGAATCCCAGACGTTCTTCACACCTCAGAGCTAAAAATATAAGTTACTACACATATCTGTGATCAAATAAACACATGTTCTTTATCTCAAAAATATCTGATCACCATATAAAAATAATCCACATCTATATATTTGCTAGAATAGAAATTGATTTGTGACATTTCTTTCTCCACCTTTCATTACTTTAATATTTTTTCTCATTTTAATTATGACATCATTCAAATGGTTTCATATTCACATCTCAATCCATTACATGGATAATCAAACATTATTGACCAATTAAATTAGCAGAATGTTATTCTTTTGGGTCATATTTCTATAATCAAAGGACTGTAAAGATTGATTGGTTTTTCTTATAAATGCTTGATATTTTATGTGATATTTTTGCTTCAGACTGTAAAATGTCTTTCTCCTACTCCTATCAGTAATTCACCTTCTGTAGGGAGAATAAATGTCCAGGATTTCAATTATCTTTATCATATTTTAATAGTAAAATGACACATTTCAACAAAAATCAGTAGCATAATAAGCACCAAGTTCAATCTGTTTTTGTATTAAAGTCTGTTTTACTTTAAGGTTGTTCATGAAAATTGCATTTATTCTACATTTTGGATAGAAATCACTCCATATTATATTCAGTAGACTCTATATTTAAAACAGAACAGCGTTGATCTGCTTACAAAGCTGCACAGGATTCTACCTTTTTATCTTTTTGTTATTGATCCCAAAAAGACCCCATTCATGTACATGTAAAGAAAAACAACAAAAAGAAGAAAAAAAACGGAGTGTATTGATCGTGGCTCGCTGGTCAGAGGCCTTTTCTACAAACAGGAGTGTCCAAAATGGCGACCTAGTTAACTACCTCTTGTTAGGAGTGCATTATATCTCACTGAGGGAGGCTCACAAGCGGCTGTGGCTGGAAGCAGGCGCAAGCGGTTTGTCAAATGCTCGACAATACGCACAACCGGGGAGAACAGAGGGAGATTAGCAGCCTGCTGACTGGTTCACACTGAATGGGCCTGTAACAGCAGGAACATCAATCACATCGGTGGGCAAAAGGCAATGCCTTTGATCATTTTATGTGATCCTCTTGTTGTGGTCTTTTTTTCATACACAGGTGGGATAATATACAGCTGTGGCTATTCTGGGTATTAAACATTGTGTCAGTTATTTTATCGAGCATCAGATTTTTTCGTGTGTTTTAGATGTCTGTCCAGAAATAGAATAAGGAAACTAGGTCCTAATCTAGAACCATACAGGTGACTTATTTTTCCATGCAGCCGGTCTGTGGACGTCCTCACCTTATATCTAAGGCTGAGACCAGCCACCCTATGGAGGAAGCTCATTTCTTGCATCCAGATTCTTGTTCTTTTGACCGTGATCCAAATCTCATGACAATAGCTGAGACGTGCCTTGTACACTTCCCTCAGACAGTTGCAACAATTCTTTTAAAGGTTGCACAGTTGAATCTTTGTGTCTTTAACTTGTCCCAGGATAGGATGTAGACGGGGGTTTTTTTTTTGTTTGTTTTGTTCTGTGTGTTTATTTTAGTATAGCGTTGCATTCTCAAGCTGTGGCTGTTGTCACAAATGGGCACATTTAGTCTGCAGCAGCATTTAGGTGTGCAAGATGTAAAAATATTATTCATAGGAATGCAATGACCTAAAGGCTTTTTATACTTATTTTACTACAAAAAAAGAGCTTTGATTTCATGTTTACTTTGCCAAATAAGTGAAAGTAGTGCTAAAAGTTTTGAGCAGCATGTATAAAATTGTTCCCCCTCCTATTGAGATGGGTAAAATGAAACCATGGGGGATGGAGAGGGAGGACGGCATGAGGATATTCAAACTCATAACAGAGGAAGAGGCCTGGCATTGTGTGTGCCATCCCCTGCTGAGCTGCTGAAACACCTCGCAGCTCTGCATCTCAAAGATTGCATCTTTTATTCACTGTAAATGTGGTTTGGGCCAAAGCGACTGGTGCATTGTGTCTGAGAGGGTTGGATCTTGATAGCAGCACATGTCTGGTCTGAATGGATTCCCTTTGTTGATCTCGTCCTCAATTTCTCTCTCTTCACTGGTTTCCTCCTGAGCTCGTATCCCGTGCTGCAGCTCTCCCTCTGCTGCAGACATTTTTCATCCACAACTACAAGAACACTGCAGTTAACCTTTCTCTGTTATCTATATCCCAGTTTTTTTTTCTATATATCTTTGCTTGTCCCACTGAATTGCATGTCTGGGTCAAGGAACACTGTAATAAAAGAAGGCAGAGGCTGCCTGCCAGTGAAAGAGGAAAGGTAAGACAGCTGGAGCGCCTCACTTCCTAGCTTGTCAGTAAGACCGTGCTGCATTCGAGCAGCAACAGTATACACGCTGCATATTTTAAAACATCCTGCCTCACTCAATCGTCTGTGTGCACAGCAGCAGGTGTCCTGAGGGATTTCCTCGACCATGAATGAAGGTTTGTACCTGTTCAGCAGTGCGGGCCTCCCCTGGGCCTGAGACAGGAGACAAGAGACGGATAAGATGGATGGATGTGGTGATATAACAATGTCAGCAGAAGGTCGCTCAATAAAAAGTTACGACCAATAGAGCGCTCTGCCCAAATACTGCATTCACTCTGCAATTGCGAGTTCACCTTCTGAGGCTGAGAAATCCAGAAATGTCAGAAACACAATCCACCTGAACTGTCTTTGTTCCGTCTTCACCGAAGAGTCTATACATGTGTTTAGGAAGTTTGACATCTAAAAGAGTCAAATTATAACAGTCCAAACACTAAACCTTTCTCAACAAAAAAAAACAAACTACACAGGTTGAATGAATGACATGACATCATCTTTGTTTTTAAGTACTTACAAGTTACAAAAATCCAAAATTACTGCAGTTTTTTTTTCCATTCAGAGTCCAAATTTAGTTTCTGTTTACTGACAGACAAGCTGGCAGCTCACTGGGATTATCTCTGCCCACCCGATCTGTAAAATGGAGTAGTTAAATCCCATCTGGACTTGTTGCTTGGTGGGAAAAAAGTGCTGATATAATTTAATCCATTAGGATTTAGACAAAAATTGGTTTGTTATTCTCAAATGAACAATTTCCCACCATTTCAGCTACTGAAATTGAGAATTTTGTGTTTTAAAAATGGCAGGTTTGAACATAAATGACAGTATAGGTTTTGAGTCTGGTCTCCAGATGTACAAAGATTAGGGTTAGAATCTTTGAATACATTTGCTGTTTGAGACTAATATTTATTGTCTGTGTCCAAAAACTGAGGAAATAGTAAAGACATCACAAGAATAAAGATCAATCACATAGTTTCTGTGTCTATTTGTGTGTTTGTGTAAATATGTGAGATTTTGTGTGTCAAAGAGAGAGACTGTCGGTGTTGTTTTTGGAGCCACTTTGGTTTTAGTCTTAGTCTTTTGGACAAAAATGCTGATTATTTTAGTCACATTTAACTCATATGTGACAGTTTTAGTTGACGAAAACTCAAAAAGGTTTTAGTCTAGTTTTAGTCCATTTTAGTCAAAAAACGTATTAATCCTTTAACAAAGTAATTTAGGTCAATAAATTGGAAATTAGAATCACATCAATCAATTCAAAAGTACCATGTCTGGCATTAAATGAGAAAAGTAGCGAAAAACATCCAAAATGAACAAAACTACAATAACCAAAGCATTCAATCAACACTAAGTATTGGTCTAACGTTCGGCCATAATGATAACAAGGACATGTCGCTGTTTAGTGAATAAAATCACTAATCAGGACTTCAAGCTCATTAGCTTAGCTTTAGGTAATCGACAGGTTGATCGGGTGAACATTTAGTAAAACAAAAGAAACAAACAAAGCAAATGACTCACGGTGGAGTTGATTAAATCAGGACACGATATGGAATCAGTCAACAGGGTTTCACAAGCTGTCAAGAAGGATTCTTTAATAAGTATTCATTTGATGAGACAGAACGCCTCAATAGATACAAAACAGTGATCGCCCCGGAACTAATAATGGACCCCGCCACAATAAGAGGATGGTCGGAAGTGGAGACTGACATCACAGGATTGACCGCAAAACAAGATCAGCCAAATACTGTTCTACAACTCCACACACTAACGTCTCATCTTGCTGACATAAACTCAGACGTCTCGTCTCATTATCAAAGAGCCGCGTTTAGCTCGTCAGCGTCTCGTTATCGTCTTGAAAAAAAGGTGCGTTAATGCTATAATTTTGTTATAGTCCTTGTCGACGAAATCAGCAGTGGAGATTGTAGAAGGTCAAAGCCGTGTCTGTCGCTAATGCAGTCCTTGGCTCAATGTGCAAACACACAAAAACGGAGGCACAGGATGCATAATTCATAGGTGTAACCAAAGACAGACAAAAGCTTTAGTGTTTTGAGTCTATTTGCCTACAGGGAGATGGTTTATAAATCAACTCACAGCCACTGTATCAGTTCAAGTCATCAGTAGTTTCTGCCAGCCAGAGTAAGAGCAAGAGAGAAGAGGAGGTGAATAAGAGGAAAGGATGGAGACGGAGGTGATCATTTCTCACAGCCTCTTTCCTTCGCTGCCTAAAGGCCCTGTCATTCAGCTTCCTCTTCCTGTTTTACAGATTTCTAAAAAAAGTTCTGTCTTGTGCAAAAAAGTCAGCACAGATGAGATGAAACGTTCAAGCTCGTTGGCGTCTTGTTTCATTCCTTCTGCTCATTTTCTAACTAGTACATTTCCATTGGAAGGAGCTTTTTGTTGGCGCTTGTGCAAAAGATCCCCAGCTAAAACTGTTTTTAGGCTTGTGTTAATTAATATTTCATAAAATACAGATGACAAGAATCCATAAGAATTTAATGACCCATATTTTGCATTGATATTATGATGTGCAAGAATTCAAAGTGTGCTACTTTTTGCCCTTTAAAGAGACTCACCTCTGGGGTCGTGGGACCTGGTTTTGTATGTGTTTGCGCGGCGCCACTTTTGCGTTCCTCCTCCTTGTGTCTCTCTCCCAGGGCACAGCTGTAAAAAGCGCAGCTCTTAAAGCTTTCATCTCTGTCTAAATCCAAACCTGTGTTCCATTATTTATTTATCTACCACAGACTAGAAATACCCACCAAGATCCAACCGTCTTCGACGAGATTAGCCCCAGACTTTCTGTGGGTCTCTGGGCAGAGTGGCCACACACACACACACACACACACAAACAAACAGGTAAAATGTTCATACACACACCAATTCACATATAGTGTACGCTATCAGTAAATGACTGTGGCTGTGCACAGCTGTCCTGGTAATGCACCTGTGCCGAGGCACCTGATAAATCCCAGAATGCTGTAGTCTTATCGGCTGGAACCAGGCGGTTGAAAAAGGTGCCGGTCTTTTTGTGTGTGGTTCTGTTGGTCTGTGTGTCTTTTCATCTCTTGTTTGTGTCCTCCTCTCTGTCCGCCTGCTGCAGTCTGCAGTCTTCCCTCCGTTACTTCTGTTGAAGTTAATAGGCTATAACCTCCCTCCAATGATTTTGCATGATCTGCTTCCTTTTTGCTTCTTTGCTTTCTGTCTTTTTATTTCCTATAAAATATCGGGCACCTTCTGCTGAAACGAAGCAAAAAGGTTGTAGCTGAAATTAAAGCTGATCCTTGTATAACGATGGTTTACTTAATTCCAAACTACCAGAACTATTTGGGTGAGTTATCCATAAAATTGTTGCTGCTGTTGATGTTTCTTGTTGATGCAGATTTCTTCACATGTTGGGCTTCGCCTTCCAGAGGAGACGGAGTGTGTCACTGATGTCATTTCAGATTGTGTTACATAAGTCTCTTCCTGCCTGTTTTTATGAAGTGGTAAGATGTTGTAGCTGCAACAGCCCAGACTGTTACCACTATATTGTTTGGGTTTTGTGCAGAGAATCAAGAGCTTTGAAGGCCAGCAGGAGCAGACGGATCATTCCAGGTTGTGTAAGCTTTACAAGTAGAGTGCAAAGATTTCTGCTGGTGTGTTGATATGCATTATTAACCGTCAGTCATCCATGAAGAAAGACGGTGAAGACTGAACAAATTATGTGTTTAGTTTCTTTTTTTTAAGGTCATCAAAACGCAGAGCGAATGCCAGTTAATCACAGGGTTAACACACAGTCAAATGAGACAATGGTTCTTCACGCTCTCATCTACACTAATGAATGTAAAGGGCATGTTTCAGGACCATAGATGGGTCTGAAGTACTTTGAGAATATATGCAAAGAAACAGGAATTTCATATTATTTTTTGTGAAGTGTGAAGTTTTCTCAGCAATTAGCATAGTGCTAAAAAAGCATCTGAGAAAGGAATAAGAATTAAAATTTGAATTGTGATTTTTCTTTTAAATCACTAAACACTGTCTTGTTTCTACTGTCACTGCAGACTAATTCATACAGCTGTGATTTTTTAAAAGGACTGCAGAGTTAAAAATTCTTCTCAGAGCTGCCTAAAGGTTGAAATGATAGAGAAGTTTGATTTCACAGAACAAAAGGGGGACAGAATAGTGGGAAAATAATTTAATACATTTTGTACTTTTTAGCATTATTATACTGTATATATGTTTGATCCAATGGCCTTTTAGGATTGCTCACTGTGCACACTGACCAGGCTCACTCTGAGTCAGATTTTTACATTGTTTTTGTTGTTTGGTTTTAGTTAACCAGTAGAAATCAGAAGCCAGAGAAGCCGTTATCTCATCCTGAGTCAACTCAGGACATTAATAGTAGCAGATGATCTTAAACTAAAGTCATTGTTCTTCAGTCTGAGATTTTCTCATTTCTGACGACTTATTCTGGGTTTGTTTAAAAGTTTTTTTTTTTGTCCAGTTAGTTTTGTTGGTTTTCGGTCACCCCTTTTTTATGCATAATTTCTTCTTAGGGCTAAGAAGATAATGCAGTTTTTATGCTATGGAAACATAAACAGACCAAAACTTCCTTCATCCCACATCACTGTTTCTTTCCTGTCATTGCAGACTCAGTGAAGCACAAGCTGAGTTGTTGGAATGAGTTCCACGCTCTCTACATTACACACACTCCAGTTCAGCTCTGTGACTACATCTATTTTTAGACCTTAACCGTTTTGCCGCTGTTCTTTCACACGTGATGCCAGTGTGTCCAGTGAGAGTACATCAGAGTTGGCTCAGGTCCTGTTTCTACAGTCCAGCATGTTGACTTTATTACTTCTCTGGAAGATGGAGAGAATTTTACAGCCGTGATCTGAGAGGTGAGATTAAGGTCACGAAATATAAAACTGGGAAGGAAAAGGTTGATAGGTGTGGAAGTGAATGGAACACAGGGGATGTGATATCACACCTGAAGGGTGAAGCTCAGACAGTGAAATAAATGAGGAGAGGTGCTGAGAGAGGTGAGGAGAAAAGGACGTGCCCTCCTACTGATGTCTGCTGGGTTTTTGGATAAATTGCTTTCTCTCTGACTTGGAAGTAAAAGGGGGAGGTAGGATGCAGAATCTGGCCCCAGCTTGGGGAGTGGCAGGGCGGACTGGGCAGTAAAGACACTGAGGAGGTAATTTGCACCTTGGCTTCACACCTCTTGCATCCAGACAACCAGAAAGATGCAGACCTGTTGATTTTGTCTCCCATCTGTTCTACAGATCACAGATCAGCTCTCTTGAAGGCTTTGCAGCTGGTGATTGGACACTCAACCCACTGCCTCTGTTTCCTCCTTTTTCCTCATACTCTGACTTAGCCGATACCTCTCTCCTCCTGTCACAGTCTGCTGGTCCCTCTCATAGGACACCCTTGTCCAAAAAAGGTGGCAAATGTAATAAAAGCATGATAGCTTTTGGCTCCGCATCAGGACCAGGCAGTAGAAAATACCAAAGGAAATAATGTTTCCAAGTTAAATTGGCTTTCTGGCATGTTGAGGTGAATTTTTAATCCACAACTTCTCAAAAACATGTCGGTCTCTTACCTGCGATCGCGTCTCTCATCCTGCCACCTGCCATTTTCTCACTGCTCCCCTTTGCCTCCTGCCCCAGCGTCTCTCTCCTGCATATATTGTTCTTCCCGAAGTAAAAGATAGCAGGCGTGAGACACCTTTGCTCCTCAACCAAAGTGTATAATCCTCCCCGCACTCTCTAACTCGCTCCCCTTTTTCCCTCCTCGCTTCTCTCACTCCCTCTTCTCCACCTACGCAGCTCTTTCTTTTTTCATCCATTTCCTTCGTTCCTGCAGCTCTGTGGCTCACCAATTACAGAAGCTGAAGTCACTCCCACGGGCAGTCTCAGGCATGCAGGAGGCGTGCAGCTGACTGACACGGATGGCACAAAGTTTTCTCCCGAAGCCAGGACTCGACCTGAGAGAGTCTGATAGCCAGGCTCCATCGGGGCTTAGTGTTGCTGGCTTTACATGGCTACCCATTTGCCACACCTCGTACGAGGCGGCAGGTCTCCTGCCTGATGCTTTTCATTTCAAGTGGGCATCCTGAAAGGCTCACGGGAAGGTTCACAGGTGAACAAGTCAGAGAAGTGCAGGTTTCGGTTCAAAATGTAAACACTCCAAAGCACACAGGGTTGGAAAATAAAGGTAAGAGTTAGAGTGAGGTGAACTTTGAGGAGGAGTATATACAGAAAGTAAGATGAGTATTAAACACCTCACTATCTGATGTGTAAAGATGTGATCATGGTCGGTTATTGCCCCAATAGTGCTCCCTGGAACCTGCTGTAGTTTTAACATTTCTTTGTATTTATTCTTTTCGACTAAAATGCTAATTATTCACCCGTTTTCTCATTTGCTGGAATTGTAACTTGAATATTTTGATGGGAATCAGTGGAATCTATACGTCTATATATAACCCTCATTTCCTGCTATCTGATTTATAAAAATGACCTTCAGTAAAGAAGCCCACATGTTTAATCTGTGCATTCATATTTAAATGGAAGGAGATTTTTATTTGTCAAATATTAAGAGTTTTTCAAACTCCGCATCATGATTTGAGGACAAAAGCTGAAAAGATTAGGTTCTGTCAGCAACGATAAGAGTTTATAGAGGACGTATGATTTACAGTAATTAAAACTTTCAATCTACTTTTCCCCTGCAACCTTTCATGACTGAGTCTGGCAGGAAACGTCTGTGCGTCTTCCCCTGTCAGGATGGGTCTTTGGTCGCAGAGATTAACAAGTAAAGCAGGGAGGGACTGCTTAGTTTTATTTGAGTGTCATTCTCCTCCTGCACACTGTCACCTTCTATGCCAGATGGAGATTGCGCTATTGAGAATACGCTACAAGAGGCGCCCGTTTAACGAGAATTAATCTTGACGTGCACCGCTAATACAGGGGAGTGGTGG
>SSNR01000817.1:33062-83380 GCA_006937965.1 Callopanchax toddi | reverse complement strand
AGCAGCAGATTGAACCAGATCCAACTGTTCATCTTCAGAGACATCAATCAGCGACATGCGCAGCAGGGACGTCAGCATGCTACAACCTCCTATGCTTTCTCGTACACCAGCAGTCGTCCTCCTCCTGCTCTCAGCCAATCAGCTACCATCAGCTCAAGAGCCAATCAGGAGTGAGGATCTCTGCGGGAGATGTTAAGGAGCTAGAGAGAGAAGCGACTGTGTCAAAGTCGTGCCCTGTGAGGCAACGCCGCATTAAAATTCATACTGTGCTGAAGGGCCAGACTGAATACAGATCAGCGCACAGGTTCTGTCCCGCAGCGCAGCAGCAAAACGGACCTGTTTCATGTCCACACAGACCGCGTGCATGATGAAACCTGGATAACCACATTAGTGCATCAAAAAGGAGAGAAGTACTAGGAAAAGAGAAGTTAGGAGTGTTAGATAGAGGAGGGTGGGAGATGAAGGGAGAACAGTGAGATCACGTCAAGGCAGCTGTGTCTCTGATGAGCTAAAACAATCAGAGGATGGAGCGTGTGTGTGTGTGTGTGTGTGTGTGTGTGTGTGTGTGTGTGTGTGTGTGTGTGTGTGTGTGTGTGTGTGTGTGTGTGGGGGGGGGGGGGGGGGGGGCAGATGTGGTCATGCAATCATACTGTTGCTATCTTTTTGTGTTCCATTGTGTTTGTACAAGAGTAAAGCTTGTGTTTCTCTGGGCTGTGACTGTATAGAGGACTATTTGGAGATGAGATTGTGAAGAAGAAAAAAATGCAGATTTGTAGTTAAAATGACATTTAATGGGTATATATGAAACTTTAGCAAAATAGATGTTTCCTATCAAAACCAGGGCAAGGTGAGGAGATCCTCTATCTAATCTCAGATTGTGCGCGTTTGGTTCATTTATCAATATGCTGTGAGAACGCAGAGGAACCTATTTTAGCATCGGCTCCCTGCAAGATCCACAATTGGATTTAACGTTTTGCTTCTAAATGATAAAGCTCTCAAAGCTCAGGCTCCATCTTCTATCAGAGATCTTCTTGTTCCTGATGTCCCAACAGACCTCTTGTCTCTCAGACTCCAGGTTAACTTGTGTTTCCAGAGTTTCTTGAAGTAGAATGGGAGGCAGAGCTGTCAGTTCTCAGACTCCTGTCTTGTGGAACCAGCTTCCAGTTTCCATTCTTGAGACTTGAGATTTTCCTTTTGGATAAATCCCATAGTTAGTTTGTGTTAGCCTGACTCGTCCCTGCTCAGACTGCTGGAGGACAAACTGACCACGTCTCCTCTCTGATGGCTTTACTCTCTAAACTCTCCATGTTTGTCTTTACTGTTTTTGCTGCCACAACCTTGTTCTCTCTGTTTTAGAAACGGTGGTCCTAGTCCGTCTTTTCGCTGTTTTTTCAGACCCCAGTCGGCCGAGGCAGAAGGCTCCGCCCATTCTGAGCCCAGAGTCGTTCCTTCTCACTGTCACCCTCATACTGTGCTGCTCAGAACGGGGGATTGCATTGAAGTAAAGCTTCAATCCAGTCTGCTGGTTCCTTCATGTAGGGCCAGTTTGATTAACTGGAGTTTTTTAGGGAATCTAATGTTTTTAAAACTGACTTGCATTTATTATTTATCATCAAAGTGACTCTAAGGTCTTAGACAGGAGATCGCTTCACCTACTTTTCTGTTGGCATGCTTCCTTATTAAGACAGGCTGCATGTTGGCTAAATAATTCAACATTTAAATTTAACCTGATACATTAAAACTTTGTTACAAATATATAGATATAACATTTAGACATATTTATCTTTAACAAAACTAAAAGATCAGTTGTGTTAAAAATTCAACCTTAAAGAGGGCAGAAGACCATTCACATTTTCATTTTTATATTTCTCCATTCATTGACTACATGTTAGAACTGGTTTTCATCCAGAGTGACCTTAATCCTTCACCTGATGCTGACCAGTATCCTCCGGCTCTGCAGTAAACAGGAAGCTACGTCTCTGACTATTAGACAGGAACTGTCACGAGAAGACATTTGAATCGGTGCGTGAACTTGTGACCTGCTTGGATTTGGTAACAGACGAGGAACGATGGAGTCACAACCAGAAAATCCAACTTACTCTTTGTTTCAGTTGTTTGTTTCATTCGCTGTAATCCACCCGGCTCAAAGTGGTGCTTACTTTCTGCTGAGAGTTAGATTTACAGTCAGAAAGATGGTTTACTATTGCCTTCATGATGTTTTGGGTGTTCTTTTGCTGCACAGGAGTTCAGCGTATCCTTATTTTAATACAAAATGGCTGAAATCCAGCCGTTTGAGCCCAGGCTGAGATTGTTGGCCACCTCGGCTCCTATGTTGCCGTACAGCACAGTTAGCTGGGTCTGAGCCAAGCAACCACACTGTCACATATATGCACACTTGTTTGCACACACACACACGCACCGAACCAACAAGTGGTCCCAGAGCTTCTGTTGAGTCAGCTCCTCAAGAATCAACATCGAGCTCTTTGGCTTTTCCTCTTGAAGTCCGTCCTCAGAGACTAAGAACAGTACGACACCGTGACACAGTGCAGGCAGGGTGAGACAGCAGTGACTGTCACCACCTCACCAAGAGGATCAACAGAACAAAGTCAAATAGTGCTCACCAAATAATCCTCCATGCCTCTGCTCAAAGGTTTTTAGTGGGTTTTTTTTTAGAAAAGTAAAGTGAAAGCAGTGGAGCAAAGCACCACTTCTATCCACTAAAGTTTCACGTTATCCTGGAAGTGTCTCCTGGTGTGGTTTTATTGGGACACGATAAAAAGCAGGAGGGTAGAAATGTCCCAGGCAGACAGTAATGAGACAGGCTTCATGTCATTTCAATTAATGAAGCCTGCTGTGTTGATGGTGTACCAAATGTGTGATCAAATAGTCACTCAGGCCCAGACACGTTAGCTCTTGATGTTCAGGTTGTTTAACCCAGACTTTTTCAGGTAAAATCACCTTTAAATTCAGGGTGTTTTAATGAATTAATTGGTTAATTGATCCCGGAGCTGTATGATGGACAGTTGAGTTATTCTTTGTATGTTCAAAGGACATTTTCCGGTTTAGATTTCAAGTGCAGCATTAATATTTAGAGGCTTTGTGTCATGATCTGAATGTACAGTCAGACATCTGTCACTGCAGACCAGTCTTTGGCTCTAAAACCTAAAAGAAACAAGATAATGAAAAGCCGCTTCAGAATATTCAGACAAGACGTAACATAATAGCTAGTTTATCAAATGCAGACACTTCACAATATGTTAGTCATCTTTAAAAGTCCTAGTTCTAAATCAGGATTATATCCGACCAATTTAACTGAAGATCTGTCTTTTCCTAAAGAAAAGGAGGAAATGTTCTGTTTGCTGAGGGTTTGGATGCACTCATGGTCTGAAAAATACAGGATTATTTATAAAAGGTGATGAGAGTGTGAGAGCAGGGACATGGCCCTCAACAACACTGAGTCACCAGAGTTTATCCACGGTGTGACAGAAACAGATGACGTTTAACCAAATGTAGCAGAGCTGACTGGACAAATGGGGAATGGCATTAATGCAGGAATCATTGAAAGAAAAGATGTGAAATATTCTGCAAAGGCTCAGCATGATCAAGCAGTAATTTCATTACTAGAGATCAAGATAGACAAAAAAAAAAAGCAGATATCTGTAAGTTTAGGGTTTCAAATAATCATTCGTTTCCTAATCTGGATGCAGAGCCTCCACAAAAAAAAGCTTGCAGTCTGATATAAAATATATTTTTTGCAATACTTAGATTTTTTAAATTAATTTCACTCAATCAGCTTCTGACTAGCCTCTAAATGAAGGTTTAGTTTTTTGGATTCTGAAGATGATTAATAAATATTCACATGAAGGAATAAGCACATAAAACCCAAAGCATTTTTAAAAATTGAAATTCTTCCAACCTCTTGCCAGCATGACTCTAAGCATTTCCTACATCTCTGTGCACCTATATGACTTTCAAAATGTCAACCGTAAAAAAAAACCCTTCTTTGACGTGTAAACGCAGTGTTTAGATGTTGGCTTTTCGAAGACGATCACATGCTCCCCGAGTGGTGGAGCTCTGGATTTTGGCCGTAGATAGAGACGGGCTTTGATAGCGAGCGCCATTGTTGGACAGATCCCATCAGATTGAGGAAGGATAAGCTGCTTTGGGCATGCAGTCAGAGCAAAACTGATCTGAGAACTGTCATTTTTCCAAAAAGAAGGAATCCATCATTCTTTTGATGATGGGATTTTAATTATTAGATGATGGGGAGAAATGGGCCATGTGGAGATAAACGATAAGCTAGAAGAGTTGTTTTTTTGGCTTCATCCCACAACTTTGTGCGCGTCGACGCGCGCCCCTCTGATTCTTTAAGAAATGCTCCAATGTGCATGAGCTTTTGCAAACACAGTCTCTTTCCTTATGAGCATTTCATCAGATTTTAACATTTGCATTGACTATACAAAAGTTTCAGTGTCGTTTCTTCTATTTCTTTTTGGATTTATAACATTTTTAAATGATTAATTGTACAAAAAGATGTATTTAATCACTTGATTTTAGCATGTTAGTGGAAGGTTATCCTAATTAAAAACCCAGATTTGTTTTGTGACCACATGCTGTGGTCCAACATGCAATTCGCTGTCAACATAAATTACAGTGGAGGCGATGTAACATTACCATAAAACTCCGCCATGTCTGCTGCCAGTACTTTACTGTTATTTTACTGTGAATTTGAAGTGACTGGAGCAGTTACAGTCTCCATAGCTCAGAGTTTGCTTGACAAGGTGTAATTTAAGGCTCTTACATCCATGGTGATTTGCTGTGAAGTGTGTTGTGCGTGTGTTTTAAGCCAGACCCAAGCATAATTTGTAATCGGTTAATCTGTTATTATTATAAGAAAAAACATGTTTTTTTTGTAAAAATGCTCAATAACCATCTATTTGTATTTAAAGCAATGAAAATGTGGAGAAGATTAGTGAATAAATGCATCATAAACCAGAGGTACTGAATGTTCCTATGGATGTGTGGGTCCAGCATTAGATGAAGGAACTTTTTAAAGGCAAAGAAAGAAGATAAATATGACGGCTAGGTAGTCTAGATGTATAATTCTGAATAATTCTTCATTTGCATTCATAGAAGTGATGAGAGAATGATGTTATTTGTCCCAGGCACAACTCAAAGTGAAAAAACCTGAATAATGCACATGCTCTGAAAACCCTTCTCTGGCCTCCCTTTCACCAGTGATGTTTATTTTAACCTGCAGGTCAAAGTGAGCTGAACCTTAAATGCTGCAGAAGCTTTTACGTTTTACAGCCAGAGATGTGTGTGGCTCCACTCTCCCTTTGCGGGTTCCCATTTCAGATCCGACCGCCTCGTTGTTCTCAGCCTGAGCCTTTGTCTCTCCCTGTGTCTCCTCTCTCGCACCGTCTATCCGTCTTCCTTCATCTGCTCATCTGGATTCTTTCTCTCGTTTTTTCCATCTCTTTCTATCAATCCTATGCCTTTCTGTCTTAAAGAACCTTGCAGCATGTCCCCCCCCCCTTCCCTCCGTTCCCCCCATCTGAGTGGCCCTGTTGCTCTGTCTCTGTAGAACAGCGTGCCGTCTGTTAGCGGCGTACGACATGGCTGCGGCATCCCGTCTATAAATAACTTGGTCTCGCAGTGTTCAGTCCAAGACAAAACCGAGAGCCAGAGGGAGCACAATCTGCTGTCTCCTTCGAGAGATGCTCCAAGGTGCAAATGAGACAGTTTACTCTGCACAACCTTCAGCACTGAGACCTGGTCCTGGTGGACAGAATGCTTCTGAATTCAATCATTTCAAAAACAATTATAAATGTCTCGTCAGATGTGGAGTTTTTTTATTTGAGACCGTCAAGAATGTGGGACTATTTTATCCAAAGCATTGTCATTTTCAAAGTTTAGATGCACCCTAGTGATGCATTATTCCAGCAGAACCACAGCCAGCCTGAGACCGTTGTTTTTGTCCAAATTCAGTTGTTCAGTCGGTCTGACTAACGGCATCCCTCTAGCTACAACAAACCAAACTTGAACCAAAAATGAATGTCGAAAATTAACAAATGAACTAAAAAACATTGTAATTAAAGGAGCAACTAAACTTAATTTGACTTGTATAGTAGAACTGTTGGACTGAGTTATTGGGTTTTGGTGTCTGAGATCAATGAGCTTGTCGATGACCCCAGAGAATAAAACTCAACAGATCTGCTCGGAGCCAGATGCTGCCTTTTCAGCACTCCTTAAGAGGAACTGTTTGTTTGTGTTGTTTTCTAGTTCTGCCCTGAGTCTGGGCCCAGGAACCCACAGACAGATGCTTCTAGATTGAGCCGTGATGCCTTAAGCAAGCTGTCACCTACATAGAATCCCACTGCTGTTTAATCTCAGTCGTTTGTGGGTGAGGAAGCTGGAGAGCCTTACTTATGACGCGTCAGCCGTGAACAGCTTCAAACCTGAGACGCTGTCAGTGTAGTAAAAGATGGACTGAGACGTTCCAGTCTGTGTTCTTCTCATGGACATATGGAATCTACTGTATAGCACCGCACATATTGTTGATGCACACTCCATTAGTTTTGATTCTGCTTTTCTGACAGCGTTTAGAGACGAGCCTTCTCTTCTCTCTTGGCTGACATCTCGTACCTTCTGTGTGTGTCGCTTTCTCCTAATTAAATCAAATAGCCTAGCATTCCTTGAAGTGATGCATATCACCCATCGGCTTTAATGCCAGAGTTTAAACTATCAGTGTGAAATAATGGAGTTGTAGCCATTTTGGAAAATATGCCTGAGCTCATGTTATATTTGGAGTGTGTGTTGTGAATGACTGTTCACACGAGGGTTTTTAAATTGTCACAAACATTTCCAGGTCAGACGTGAAATCTTGCAGAATTTCTCAAGATCAAACCTGACTTCGGAGTAAACAAACAAAACAGCTTTTTTTAAAAAATAAACACTATACTTGTGACAGTAATGAAGCTAACACAGGATACAAACAGCTGTTTTGACGTGGGAGTCTCCTCGCTCCGTGTAGCTTGTGTCTGTCAGCTCGCTCTCTCATTGGCTACATGTCACAATCCACAGGCTGTTCCTCGGGGGGACACCTCACACGCTGCGATGTCAGGTCAAGACAATCCAACATGTTGGAAATCACCAACGTGTGATCAGAGCAGTCCCGACAACCTTCTGAGCGGACCAGAGCACTCTTGACCCTCCACACAACAGGAATTTCTGAGAGGATTATCATTAGAGTCATTGTGGTAAACAGGGGGGTCCTAAAATCATTGGAAGAGGAGAATTGGAAATGTGGCTTAAAAATCTTGCAGTGTGAACCGACCTAAAGGTAGATTCGCTGTGACGCCATCTTGGGGCGGCGTGTAGCTCAGTTGGTAGAGTGGCCAGTCTGGCAATAGGAGGGTTGCTGGTTAGATCCCAGCTCTGGATGGGTTACTTTGTTATTGTGTCCTTGGGCAAGACACTTCTACCACCTTGCCTACTAGTGGTGGTCGGAGGGACTTATGGCGTCCCCGCCTCCATCAGTGTGATCCCAGCGCAGCAACGTAGCGGATCACCACCAGTGTGTGAATGACTGTTGTGTTGTACAGCGCTTTGGGAGTGTAGAACACCCTAGAACAGTGGTTCCCAACTTTTTGGCTTCTGACCCACAAAATAACAGTGGCAGAGACTCGTGACCCCCAGCTATCACTGGCGAAATATACAAACACTGCTAATAAATTAATTAAACAAGGCAATAATGACAAAATAAACATCTACAACTATTATAGCATGTTTGTTCCACTGTTTGTAACAGTTTGTAGGGCAAATATGTGGTATTAGCAAATATTTTAAATTCACTTTTGAACATCCCAGGACCCCCATTTTTTGTTTCAGGACCCACAGTGGGGTCCCGACCCCAACTTTGGGAACCACTGCTCTAGAAAGCACTCTATAAATACAGACCATTTAGCATTTTACCATCTTAAGTTGAGCTGACTCCATCAGTTGATGCCAAAGTTTTAAACAAAGATGTCATGTGATCAATAGGTGGACAAAGTATGTGTTGGAGGGGGGGGGGTGACTCTTGGCTACCATAAAACCAAAATTTAGCAGAGTTTCTGTAAATTTGACTGGTGTGAGTGGTTGAAATAGACAAATGCAAACATGTACAAACACGTGATAAGACGAGGTAGAAAAGTAGCTCAAAGTCTTCTTGCTCCTGAAGGCTACTGTTTGACAATTTCACTTGATGCTCTCGCTGATGTGCTCTTTTAAGTCAGCTTCATTTCTGTTCAATGTAAAAGTCATGTGTGTGTCTTCTACTTTCTAGGTGACAGTAACCCCAAGGAGAGCAGCCCCTTCATCAACAGCAGTGATGCTGCTGCAGAAAAGAGCCAGCAGTATGACGGAAAGAACATGGCCTTGTTTGAGGTACACTCTCACACACATACACAAAACTCAGACACAAAACAGAGCAAACTCATTCTCACAATTTGGTGATTGAATAGGGGCCCCGACATCGATTAATGAGGGTAATTATGGCGCGAAGGGCATGTGGGAACCTCAGGTTATTGCATACAGATCTCTCACTGCTGCAGGAAAAACTTTAACAAAACAATTTGCCTCAGCTCTGCACAAATGTATTTACATAGTGCTCTCAGTGGAATTTCTAGATTGAAAAGGAAAAACATTTTGTTGTGTAAGCAGTTTTTGTTGTTGTTGTTGTTCCTTGGTATTAAGAGAAGGTAATAGCCTGAAAAAGTCACCAAATGATTTAAAGAAACCTTGTGAATTCAACTAGTTGGTTGACAGGGTGGATCCTGATTAACCTTCTTACCACCTTCCCGTCTGTCTGTGTCTTTGCAGGAGGAAATGGACACCAGGCCCATGGTGTCCTCTCTTCTCAGCAGCCTGGCCAACTACTCCAACCTCCCTCAAGGTAGCAAGGAACACGAGGAGGCCGAGAACAATGAGGCTGAGTCAGCGCGCAAGAAACCAGTCAAGGTAATTACCAAAATACTGTTTTATGTGTAGGGTACACCAAAGGATGAGTCATTCCAAAGATGAAAGAGATATTGGAGAAATAAAAGCAGACATTCACCATATTTTGACAACTAGGCTAATACTGAGTTGGAGCTTTTATCTAACAATGATTTAATAAATTGAAATCTTGTGTAAGCTTGAACTTGAGCTACTGAATGAAAGGACTCCAGATTTTCCAGCAGAGCATTGCCCAAAGCTCCTCTACAGACCTGGCCACCTACTGTACCGCCGCCCCTCATTGGTTTAGTCCTGACGCTTGTGCGCCCAGTTTTTGTTCTTTTAGCCTTATAAATGGGTCATGATGAGCATCTTGACTGGCCTGTCAGGTCAGATTTCACTCCCAAGCTGCACCAATAAGCTCCTGCTGTCCATGACTTCAAATATATTTTGGTAAGTTTTGACCAGTGCTGCTTGGGAACAGCTGAAGAAGGGCTATGACCCAACAAGCTAGCTGATGCAGAAGGATGTTTTGTCAAATTATAGCTCGTTTTTCTGCTTCTAACACAAGGACTTGCTGCCTAAATGACCCAGCCCAAATCCAGGCGCCATTTTTACAATATAATCAATGTTTCTTTTTTCACCTGTCTGCGGTCAACGTGTTAAATATCTTATCAGACAATCTGCAAAGGCAGGAAGTGTTTGCAGCAAATGCTGTAGGATAAAGTACCGTCTAGGAAAGTCATTTCTAGAATGCTCATAAATGCTGAGATGTTCATCAGTTTATTAAGAAAAACGACCCTATTTAAAGCCAGCCTTTTGTTTTTCACCATCACTTCTGCAGCTTATCAAAGGAGTGCAATGTTTCTGCAGTGCAGCAGTGATGAATCATAGACTAATGATGGTATTAGCTGCAAAACAGATAACAAAATTGAAGTGATATTTAAAGTTGTCTTCACATGAAGGCCAGCCATTTGTTATGAGATTTTATTTTCTCCTTAAACAAATTACTCAAATCTACTTCATCAATCTGCCTCTGTCCTCGATATGAGGTCGTGTTCATCAGTAGATCACGCTCTGCTGGATTCAGAGCATTCATTTTATTTGGGCGACCTGCTCTGCCAGAGAGAATTGTTCTTTTCTTGTTGCTTCATGGATGGTCATTAAGTGTTGCCAAATATAGATTTATACATTACATAAGTTGAGATAATGATTCCCTAATAGCCCAGTTTCTGGATGTTTTGTGAAAACATTGATTGGAGAGCCAGTTAAAGCTGAACCGACTGGGAACTTGTCAGTCATTCTCGGCCGATATAAAAAATTCCCAGTTCATGTTACTGGATGACTTCCTAAATGCCATGCTCTAATGAGTTCCTCCACATCATCCCCTGGTATTTTCTGCTCTTGGCTGAGAAGGGAGCAGTTTACTTTTTTTTTTGCATTTGTTCAACACTTGATAAAGAAACTCAGCTGTTTTTTTAAATCTTGTAGTAAATTATGACTTTAAACGTGTATAAACATTATTTAGCCAAGCAGTAATAATTAATGCAAATAATGATGGATGGTAAATCAGTGTAACAGACGGTGACCTTCAGAAGTTTGTGACTTCAGAGGCAACTGGTGTGATGTGAGACACACAGCAGGTATTAAAAACCACAGCGGTGACAGGTTGACAGCTTTTCTTTGACCTTTGATGCGTCTGTCTTTCCAGGTGTCCAATCAGTCTGATGTTCTTCACTTTCTGCTTTTGTTCCCTTTTTTTTTGCATCTGTCACTTTTCCACTCCTCTCTGTACTTTTTGTCCTGATTCACCTTCACTCAGGTGTTTGGGTTTTTGTTGTCACCTTGGAGCAAATCACTGATGATGACCCAGGTGGTCCGTGGATCCACAGTATCAGATTCTGGCAGATACAATTTCAGGTGCAGGAGAGGTAGGACTTAGGTATTATTGAACTGGGGAGTATCCGTTTCTGCATTTTTCTTTTTTTGGCAAGCATAAGAAAAGAAAAACGTGCACATTTTTCATTTAAAATACAAAGAAAGTCATTAAAATGTGTATTTACACTTTCTTTTCAAAGGATTTCAGCATCATCTCATCAGTGAATAGAGCTTGTTCCTGATGAAGATGGTTTTAGTTGCATGTTGTATTCTGTTCTTGGGTGGAGGCTTTACATCTTTGCAAAAAAAAATATTGATTCCTTTTTATAAAGATATTTAAGTTGCAAAGTCTTGACCCGCCATTTCTTGCTAACACTCAAGTTTTCATAAACAAATTTCACCTTTACTAAACAGTATATTTATTTAAATTGTAATAAGTGTCATTATTAATAATTGATTTAGTGAATATTTAACCTAAAAAGACGATATTTTTGCATACTCAAAGAGTATGATCTCATCTTTTGCACCAAACCATCTAGTATGTAGTGTTTAGTATCCAACAGGCAGATCATTTAGATTTTTTTTGCAGACGTTCCCGTGTATCTAAGATGTCTGCCTGCAGTTCATTAAAATGCATTACTTTTAAAAGCATCAGCAGCAACCTTTCTATTCCAGGGACAGTTTAGCGTTTATATAGATGACCTGCTAGCACTAACACTTCTCTGCTCTGTAAATTGTTCTCATGAAAATAGCTGGAGAACCATTTACTGTGATGTGCCTGAAGACGCTGTTTAGAAAAGCAAACGTTCATGTTGTTATAAAAGCTGCTTTTATATGATCTGACTGTATAACTAAAGCGGGTCGGACCTTTACCGGACACTCAGGACGGCGGCGGCGTGTGTTGCTGCTGTAGAATCCGCGTTTTGTGACGCCATCCCTCTGAATGTAAAGTGTTCTTGTCCCTCTCTCCTTAGCTCAGGTAACGCTGTGAGTAGGTCTAATCTCCCCCGTCACTCCGACCCACTCTTTACATTAATTAGACTGCATGCTGCACCAAGCTGCTGCTTCTCCCATCAGCAGCCCATTCCAGAGGCAATCTCCCCATCGCCACAAGAGGCTTTTCATTAACGCAGCCTGAGGCGTTTTATCACTCACACAGCGACCCTTCTCTTCCTCCCCCATCACCCCACTCTCCTCACCCCCTCCTCTTTTCTCCATCTCCTTCATCATTGCAGCCTTGAGTGAGCGAGCGAGGGAGGAGGAGGAGGAGGAGACGGAGGCAGCGGCATTGCTTTGGCGCAGTACGAAAGCCAAGATTAGAGAAATGGTTGGTGTGGGACATGAGGCAGCAGGCTGGAGGTCACAGAGGTTAAGATGGAAACTAGTCACAGCTGATCCCTCTGCAATCTTTCATTCACTGACTTTTATGTTACAGGAGAGCAAAGCAAACAAATCTCTTTGTAAGTCACAGATGTCAGTTTAAAGTTTAGGTTAATGCGTTTTTACGGTGTAATCAAACAAAAAGGGCGAGCGTTTCGTTTAATTCTGGGCACATTTCAGGAAAACGTGTCTATCCTTAAATGCAAATTTGTTCTAGTAGCTGTAGAAGTAGAAAAGCACTTCAGCTCTCACTCATTATTTGTAAAACAAGACAAGAACAGGGCTAATTTCTGAGATGTTCTCATTAAAAGCAGACAGCAGCACCGCCACGACGCTGCCGTATTCTTATGATCGCCTGCAAGAAGACAAAAGAAGAGACCTTTTCTTGTTGAACCCCGATGAAAAATAAAGGACAATTTGCTGCTTTAGCACCTTTAGACCTCTATTTCCTGTTATTTGTTTTACATGACACTCAGCTATTGACTGTATGAATGCAGCTGCTCTTAGAAAACTGTCGGGATATTCACCTTGGCTTTTAGTATTCATGGTTCAAAATAAAGCCGAGCACTATCTTAATGTTCTTCGTGTTTGCTGAAACAACAATTAACAGCATTCTGCTTAATTATATCCTGTAGCAGTGCACATAAATTACAACCTAATGAAAGTGAGGTTCAGTTAACAGCATCTTTTTATAGGCGTTTTCTCTGATAGAACCAGTAAAAACATGTGTTGTAGTATTTGTTTTATAACACCCCCCCATAAAAAGAAGCTAAATGCAATACAAAGCGTGTACTCTGATCATTTGATTCAAGATATGTTTTAGTTGAGCACTCCAGCCAAGAATTATAAGAACATTTGTCCATACGCTCCCCGCCGCAGCCTTTTACAGCCTAATGTTCGCTCCTCACATAAATGTTGTTTCCTTTCCGGGTGTTTTATGGTCCCGCTCTCGGCTCTGCCCTCAACCTCTCCCCTCTCACATCCTGCCCCTCTCATTAGACCGATGTACCAGATCGCTATTCCCATCAGCAGCCCTCTCAAGGGTGAATCCTGGTTATTGTCAATTTGTGTTATTTATTACCGCAGAGCTAAATAGAAATTTCACAGCTCATGTATCGTTCACTTACCTCAGAGACCAATCTAACGGGCTCAGCAGAAGGTTTTCTTCTGTTAGCTTCATCATTTATTTTTCCTTTTGGTTATTTTTGATGCACAGGCTAGTTATTTTAATATTGCAAAGAGAAACGGCTAAACATTTCCTTTTATATCAGCTGATCACTTTTGGAATATTGTTTTTTAACCATGTGGCCTAATTTAGGAAGACTCTCTGTATCAGATGTCCTAATAATTAATATTCTCCTCACTTCTTTGAGAGTGGATGTGGTTTGGAGGACACCAACACCACATCTCCTTTTTTTTCCAGGTGTTTTGATCAAATTAAACGTGAACGAGTCTGAGAACATAGTTGGATTTTTGAGCCACACTGAGTTTTCACAGCTGGCACCACATTCAGACTTTTAATCTAGAATATTCTAGTAACGCATGTAGATTTTTGGAGCCGGTGAGCACTCAGCTCCACATTGGCTAAAGCTTTCAGTGTGTTACAGACATGTGCATGCACACACACACACACCTGACCGCAGATTGACTGGTTCATCCACAGCCGGTCATGGAGGCTGATGTTTGCTGGCCTCTCTTCTTGCTGTCTGTTTAATAATTCAGCACACCTGAGCAGAAACACATTTGGCCTATCAGCTCCTGTTTGGCCAGCAGAGCGTGGAGATGGCGTTACAAGCTTCCAGTCCGCCTCCCCCTCCGTTGTTAGCCCACTCCTTCCCTCATTCGACCGCTCTCGCTCCACTTCACGCCTCGGTCTCTGCCAGAAATTAAAGTAATGAAACGCTAAGAGTGGCTCCTTCTCCTCTCTACCCCAGCAGAGAAACAACACAAAGCCTACGTTGCGTATAAAGTGTGACTCTGATGTATTATGAAGTTGATAAATTAATCATCAAATGCACTGATTCCACTGTTCTGCAGTGAAAAGTAAGAACATCAGACCATTTACCTCATATCGCATTCAATAACGTGGTCCCACGCTAACATTAGCTCTTTAGGCAGACTTCTAAAAAAACACGCTCATCTCAAATAACAAATTAATCAAAATTGGAGTGATTCATGCATGCAGCTTGGAAAAAAATCTCTTAGTGACTCATTTAATATAGACATCGGGTTTGTTGACCAAGGCAGGTTGGGAGGTTTCACTGTTTTGTTTTTCTATTCTTTCTCAAACTCTAAAAAAGAACGAGGCGCTTTCAGCACCGATCGCTCCGATTCAATGAAACCTTTGGTAAAAATAAGGAATAACATCTCATTATGTTCTAATACAAACAATAATAAAACCTTTTCTTTCAAAATACTAAATATATAAATGTTTTAGTTATGTTGCAAACATTTGGAAAACTTTATTTATTTATTTTTACCTGAGACCTTGCATCCTCATGTTTGCAACCTTTGCAAACATTTTTCCTTTATAATTTTGATGTGCTAGCCAAAGAAGACATAAATGGATAAATTGTATATAGGTATAAAGAAAATTACACTTTCTTCCCATATTTGTAGAAAATCTTTTAAAATATATTTAGAGAGAGAACCAAAAGTAGCACCCAATGGCTTTAAAATAGAAAGAAATACCAGGCTGTTGGTGTTTTATGCCTTACATAAATAAAGTGCTTATAATAGGCTTTTATTAACTTGTCAGGGCGTTTGGGTTGCAGTTTGATTATTATTTGAGCTTTGGAGATGACATTTAGCTCTTCTGTCTTGTAAAAAAGTATCTCGTTGCTATGGTTACACTCATAACAAGTGGCCAGAAAGTGGAAAAATAGAAAAGAAATTCTTCAAGTAGCACAGCATCTAAACCAGAAGCAAAAATCACTCAAAAAGTAATGCATTCAATCCAAACCCTCCCAAAACATAGCGAGGTATCACCTTATATAGGCCACACAATATCAAGCACTTATAGCGATACATTTGAACTGTAAAACTGCTAAAACTACCATTTCCTGTTGTCCACATAAATATAAACATTTCTCAGGTTCGTGACGTTTTCAATAAAAGCTACAAGGAGCCACTTCCGTATTACTAAAGAGCCACACGTGGCCCCAGAGCTGCAGGTAGCAGACCCCTGACATACTGTATGAGCACAATGGATTTCCACCACTGTGTTTTTTTTTTCAACTTCCACATGTTGCCCTTATTTAGGAAGGCTTGCATGTCTTTTTTTGTTGTTTTTGTTCTTTCTCTCTCTCTCTTTCTTTATTTGTTTTTTTTTCTTTTGGTTTTTTATATCTTATTTTCTTCATTATTCTTGAACTTGTTCCAAAATAATGTTGGGTTTCTATGTTAACTAACCTCTTGTTGTCACTGAAAATTGTCTGGGGTTCACAGAATTAGAATTTTTCATTATTTTTTAGAGAGAACTCCAACATTTTCCAAACATCACTTCAAAAGTATCTGCATACTGAGCAAATTTGATATTTGGACAGTTTATGTTTGAAGAAAAGTCTATTGTTCAAGAGGTGGAAGAATATCATGTACTTTCGTTATGGACGCAGGGCTGCAGCGACGTTGGCGGCTCAGTAAAGCTATCGCTAAGTGTTCAGGCAGCAGGAGGCAGAGAGTTTGAAGTAGGTGCCACAGCAAATGTATTAAAATATACTGTTGTTTGTAAAGCACACCTGAGCCGTGGGTTTGGCGGGCCGACTGGATGTCCCAGGGGGTCGGTGGGCAGCTGTTTCTTCCTAGTTCAGTGGTGCCACTCTGGCCTACCTGTAGCTCGGCTGCAGTTTGTGTTCCTTTTGCTCTCGGTGGCTCACTCTCCAGGGAAATCATCATACTGCTGGCTCTTAGCCCATTAAACACATTCCCAGTGTGTGTGAGTGTGTGTGTGTGTGTGAGAGACTGTAAAAGCAGATGCTGGTCAGGTCTGCCTTCTCTGTCCACAAACAAGCTAGTGATACACAAATTGAATGAAAATAGAAAAGGGGGCCTTTCAATAAGCGTCCGGCTTATTCTCCCCACTGGGTCAATAATCCAGTTCATATGCAGACGTTCCATTTGTTTCAGGCTGTTTCTCAATATAAAGTCATTATCCATTAGTTCACCAGGTTTTTGTGTTTGAGCTTCTGCTTCCCAAATCCACAGAGGTGTTTAATCATCTTCAGGTTCTCAGATTCAGTAAAGGTCCTCTTAGTGTCTGTTATCTGTACATCTCATGTAACAAGCAGGGTTTCTAAGCAAACACAGCATTTCAAAGCTTGCCTATTGTTGGATCTGGTTTGTGATTTATCACTCAGCTTCAGTCACGCTGCAGCTCAGCAGAGGAGGTCTGCTTGTTTGTGCTTTTGTGTTGTGAAGCAGGAGGAGAGGGTGACATTTTACAGATGAGAGTGGTCGCCTACTTCATGTTTTAGACTTTTTGGTTCAATGATAATAGTGGACAGAAATAAATGTGTTACATTTTACAGATCAGACACCACAAAGTCATTTAGTTTTCAAAGCGAAACCTATTTTAGATCTTATTTTCTTCAAACCAACAGACCAGAAAGTTGGCATCAGTTTAGTTAGAATAACTCATGTCTGCATCCTCTTGAAGACATTTAGTCTGCTGTAATAATCTACAGTCTCTAAATGCACACAGGTTTTCCTTTAATAGCCAACCTGTTATGACTGACCTCAACCTGCTTACTGCAGCGGCAGCAGTTTTGGGTGAAACAACAAACTGCTGACCGCAGAGGTACCTGTCTGCCTGCAACACCTGACTGCTATTGTATAGTACACACCAAGTCCCTGAAGGACCTGCCAATGGAAACTTGGTATTTTAATTACTGCTAGTAGGAAATACAGGGGGGAAATGAGGTGAAAAAAGGGAACTTTGTTGGTGGTCTTTGGTGAAATTTGAGTCTAGTTTTTTGAAAATTTTGATTGTGGCTTTTTCTTAAATCAAAAGGACTTCATTTTCATCATGTTTCTTTCTAATTTCAACACATAAAAAGGCTTTGGTGCATAAACGGTGAATCTCTAATTATAAATTACCTGAATAAGTACAGTTTGACAGTGAAACTGATACACATAACGTGCAATTATGACACGGAAATTTGACATACTTCACTAAATGTAGTTTTCCAGATGGAACCCTGTTCAGGGCTCATGGGTTTCTAAAAACACACCATTAAGGCCGTTGACAGCAGATAATGAAAAATCCTCCCCGTCACCCACTGAAGGGCGCAGTCACAGTTAGTCACCGTCTGATTTACATACCACAGACGACGAGCCGAGTGTGTAAATCATTGTCATGAAGTGAGGGATGTGATGGAGATGAACAAGGTTTGTTCTCAGCTGCTGCTTTAAGCAGCCTGTGGAGGAGAAGACGTGGACCTCTGATTAAAGCACAGTGAGGCTGATGGCTCACAGGTCCCCCGCTGACGGGATGCAGAAGAGGCGGCGGGTGCGTCGGCCCATTTTCAACCTGGTGGAAGATGGAGCTGAAACTCACACTCAGAAAATTTAACAAAATGTTAAAAAACAAAATTGACTAAACTACAGGTGTCACATGGGACAGCAGTTTATTTAAGTTTTTGTTAAAGAGATTATTAGAAGTTTTAGCCTGTAATTTGACTGTTTAATTACCAGTAAATATAAGCTGAAAGTAATATTTAGCAGTTTCTTGATATGCCTGAACAATTGTCCAGAATCTAAATATAATTTATTTATTAGAGACTTGCAGACAAATGTCAACCTTTTCCAAAGGACTTTTTTTTTTAAACCAGCTAATTACTTTAGTCTAAAAATGTAAATGTCACCAGCTTGTAACTTGATGCTGTTATTTTAAAGTCATGTGTCACATAGAGTCACCAGAATCTGAAATTTGTTCCAGCTGTGCCTCTGGTTTATCAGGAGGCTGAAAAATGTCTTAATGGTTTAACTGGTGTGTGGTGGAGAGCATCCTGACATTTTCTAGAGCAGAACTGCTCTGACGCTGAGATGGACTGCAAGAAGTTAGGTCTGCTCCACAGACGACCAACGCCTGCCTCCCTTCTCTAGTCTAGAGGATGTTAACAAACCAAAGCACAGAACATAATGACCCTCCACCCATCCAGCCTGTGAGCTATTCACCCTCCATCCCTCAGGCAGACGATTGAGCAGCCTCAAAGCCTGAACAACAAGGCTGATGAACATCATCTGCTGTGAGGCTCATGAACTCTGACCTTTAAAGTGCCCATGACATCGGTTTCCATGTTTTCTGACTTATCTATCATTTTGCAACGTTGAGTTCTCACCTTAAACCTGCCAGAAAGAGCAAAAAACGGCGTCCATCTGTCTCCTAGTCCAGCCAGTGAGAAGCTCTTCTAGATTTCAGACCCAGGTTTCAAACAGTTTTTTTCACTCCAGCCCGCTATGAGGTCATAGTGATCCGGACTTGCTTATATGGTCAATTCTCCTCCCACATGCACGTTCACGACGCCTGGAGCGAGGCAGTGCCGCCGCCATTGCCCATAGACCGTGTAGTGTTTAGTTTCAGTTTCGTTTCTCTTTCACGCGACAACACTGCCCCCTGCTGCAGCAGAAGTGTCAGGCTGCCAAATAAGGAGAAACCCAGCAGAACCGGAAGGCGGCGCTTTCTTCTGATCTCTGAGTTGCTCGTTAGGAAATAATTTCAGCGTATTTTGAGTTATAATGGTGCAACGCTAATCTAGAGGCACCAAAGATTACACCTGTTTAATATAAAGTGATTTAAATATGGAGTCACAGGCACTTTAAGCTGTCTTTTGTCATTTGTTACAGCAGTATTTAGGCAGTTCTGAGTAACATGTTTCCCTCAGTGTCTCTAACATGATGTTGCATAAATAAATATAAATATGAAGTTTAAATGAGGGAGGTTTGATGTATATTTGCAAGATGCTGATTGGCTGGAACTTTTTTGAAGTTTGCATCCTTTAATTTGGAGTTTGGTCACTGATGCGCCAACTTTGTGTGCTTGCTCGTGGTCTTTGTTTGTCTGGATGCTACAGACTGTAAAGGTTTTAGCTGTCTGCAAACTTAAAATGCTCTTAAAATGTCATTTGATGGGTTTAATCACTTTAAAGTGCGTCACCATTCTTGTTTATCGGTCCAAATAACTCAAAATGCTATTCCCATCCCAACAAAAACACAATGAAAGAACAAAATCAGGTCATTCTGTAAATAAAACACATTCACTTGACTCTGAGATGAGTCGAGTCTAAAAGAAATAGCTCAAGTGAGTTGGCTTTGAAATGTGAGCCTATTTGGGACAGTCCCTCCAGACCACCATCTTTACTAGCATGAATCACAGCTAATTTACCTTTAATCCGTCTCGGTTGTCTGTATTTGAGCAGCAAGCAGCAGCGGGGAGGGTGTGACTGTGTGTTTTCCTGTGATGATGTGCTCTCGCTTGGTAAAATGGGTCATGGCTGGATGTGGGCATAATTACCCGTCTTTGACCAAGCTGTCCTTGAGCTGGAGATGAATATTTCACTGTTATGTGGGAGGTCGGCACATTTGTCCTTCAGATTTAATTCACACCATCACAGTGGTGCAGACAACGCATGCAACAAGACACAACGGTAAAATATTTAGAGCGAGTATACACTCTCACGTCAATAACAAAAGCTGTCGGACACGAAGGAAAGAGGGAAAACGTGACGAAATACATCCGTAGTGTCCAAGTGTCGGTTATTGCTAATCTTATTGCTTATTTTAATAGAACGGCCGTGGAACTGAATCTGGTGCTGTTTATTCACTGATCCACAGCAAAACCAGAACAAATCCATCACAAAAACAGAATAAAATGTTCTCCAGAGCACTTCGATCCCAAAACTCAAACTGCAATAATGTGTTTTACACCGCATACAGTGAGGGCAGGTCTTAAAAAGGAGTCTGGTGCAACATATTTTATGTTACAAATTTGAAAAGAACCATCTGTGACTATAATGTCTTTTTCCATTCAGTCTGCCCATCTGTCTTGTGTTTTATAAGTAGGTAGGGTTTGTGTCAGTTGCACAGAAAGGATAAGGGTCTCAAACCAAAGCAGGTCTGCATACTCTGCCTCTCAGCAAGTACAGCTGCTGTATCAGTTTTCACTGAGTCACATCTCAGCCAAATTGTAGCAAGAGTCACTCAGTTAGTGGTGCACATCTGGTGAGTCGGCCTGGTGGCAGTCTGGCACATGACCCTAAACTAAACTCTGAAATATACTCTAAAATAGAAGCTTAAATGATTACTGATGAATCAGTAAATTGTGTTATTTATTGTTTTTACTTCCCCCCCTCGTCTCCATCCAGGCCCCCCAGCTCGGCACACTGATGGGCGTCTACATGCCGTGTATTCAGAACATATTTGGAGTGATCCTTTTCCTCAGGATGACCTGGCTGGTGGGAATCGGAGGCGTCATCGGGACCTTCATCATCGTCTTCATGTGCTGTGCCACAGTGAGTCTTTTAGCTCCTTTTGTTTTAGCCCTAATTTGTCCCGACACTCGGAATTTCACACAATCCCATAAAAAGTGAGTGAGTGAGGAGAGATATTATTGCAAGTTAGGCAGCAAATATGCGCTGGTAATAAGTTGTGCAACAAAAGCTTTCGGGAGAGCAATAAAGGCTCAGAAGCTGGTTCAGCAGAATAAACCGTAAAAGTATCGACAGCCTGAATAAAACTGCAGTTATCGCTTCTATTAATCTTTGTGGATTAGGTTGTTGCTGCTTATTAAATGGACAGAATTTTCAGTTTATGAGGCTGATGCAATATCCTGTTTGTTCCAATATTTAAGTCACTGAAGGAAAACGGACATTTCTTCAGGCTTTTTAGATCTAAAAATGGTTCTGTTGTTTTTCTGTGGTGGTTCAGGCTGTTGAAATGACCTCATTAGGTGACGTCAGGCATGTTTTCACACTAAAAACTCTTTGTTTTATAAATATTACCTGGTCTTTTTAGTTAAAATGACTATGAATATGCTGTTGTATCAAAACAAATCTGCAACATTTTTATTGCTCAAGTGGACCCAATAAATCCAAGTTTAGTGATGATAAATGCACAAAAATCCAAAATGGAATTCAACTTTGCATTTACTAAGCATTGAAAATTTGATATTTTCACCTTTTTTTTAAGCAGTTTGAGTTTATTTAGGGACAAATGTTAAGTATTAACAAATACCGTACACTGAGATATTTATAACCTAAACAAAACTGCAATGTCTGTCCCTAGCTGGGCTTTATAAACAATAGAAATGTGATACAAAATTTAAAATACAATAACAAAACAAATATAAACACAAAACTTAAGAAATCCCATCAAACCAATGAATTGCAATAAAAAAAATATGGCAAATCACTCAAGACCTCATAGCTGTTCCTTCTTAAAGGTCCCAGATGGGCGGGGCAGTTAGGGAGCTGAGCTTCTCTAACTCCGCCCTCTTCGTCTCTCGTCTCTGTGCTCGTTCACGAGACGTCGGTGGGTCTTCAGGGGCTCAGATGAAGGGAGTAAAAAAATAACTTTGTGCTCGTTGATGCAACCAGATACGGAGCATCTGCCGAGCTTTGCTCGTAGCTTCGCCATGACTGTTTGCTAACGTTTGGTTTTTAAAGGGCGGGGGTGGGCTCAGGTAGTCAAAGGTCGTGATTGGCTGTCCTCTAGAGAGGAGTGGTCTTTTCTCTTCTTGACATCAGCAGGGGAAAGATTTTGAAACCACCCGTTTTAGCATTAGCTCAAAACACATTTCCCAAACGTGAGAATAAAGATGTGAAAACTGTGACTTTTTTTTCTTTGGGACTGATCACGGTAATACTGTACACCGCAGAAAAATGTGAAGGAAGTTTAACTGTATCAAAATTTGGATACCGCCCAAGCCTACTTACCATGTGATCATAAATTCTGTAAGAATAACTGCATTCACATAACTTATTACAGACACATTTAAAGACTCTCTTTCTAAGCAGATAACAGAAAAAGAACATCCCAGATGCCAAACATGCATTCTGTAAAAATAATGAAATGGATTCTGGCACACTGTGATGTTCTCTTGTTTCCATTACGGTCAGTGTCACGGTGGTGTGGTCATGTGTCACAGTGACTTTGGACGAAGTCGTGGTCACAAGACCCGAATTACAAATGACACTGTCCAACAGGAATGAGGGTGCTGCTGTCAGTTTTCTGAGACTTTTTCAGATTGCTCGTGCGCAACATGTTTTATAGAATTAACTGTCAGATGTACCTTCTGTTTAAGAGCCTTATGTATTCTAAGTCACCTGGAATTGACTTCCACTAAGTGCCTCTTGAGAACGTGTGTGAGAACTTTCCTCCATGTCCATGACATGTTATTGACCCGTTAATCAGCTTTTTAATTGATTATTCAGTGCTTGTTTTATTATATGGGACTGTTTATTTCAAAAAGTGACATCATTTAGCTGCCAGCTGTGTTTTTTCTGTCACTGATTTGCAGTTTATTGCAAATGTTCTGTTTGTCCATACGTGTGTGTTTGTCCCTTGTAGAATTGTTATCGAGACGGGGTCTATTGACAGAACTACTCTATTATTCTCCAGCCTTGGCAAAGTTGTCAATACAGACCAGAGTTTCTTCTAAAACATGTTTCTATGTGGCAGAATGAAATAAGAGCCAGAAAAATGTGTGTTTTTGTATGAATTTCTGCACATATCAAAGTAACATAACATGCAAATGTTGTGTTTTTAGAAAATTCTGCTCCAAAAGTCAGAATGCAGAAAAAAATCTGGACCATGCATCGGGTGTTTTTTTCTGTTTCTGTCTCAAATACAGGCATGACTTAAATGTTAGTGAATTAAAATAATCATTTCTCATGAGAGAATGGATTTTGTGAAAACCACTGATCTCATTTTATGCTAAAAATAGCGTGAAAGCAAACAACAACAAAAAAGATCAAAGCTGAACCCAGCTCAGATTGACAGAATGCTAACACACACACACACACACAGTCTATTCTTCATTTCCTATCCTCGCACACACACACACACACACACACACACACACATTACCATCATAATGTCCTGCCATGTACAAACTCATGCATGGTTAAAGCCTCAAAAACATACTCTTCCTCCATCTTCAGTCTCTCTCTCTCTCTCTCTTTCTCTCTCTCTCTCTCTCTCTCTCTCTCTCTCTCATACACACACACACACACACACACGTGCACGCACATTCCTCTTATCAGTCACACCAAGCTCATAGCAGAGCCCTGGGGCGATAAGCCTGAGCGTGAACAGTGTGAGAAACCCCCACCTCTCTTCTCCTGAGCTTCTTACATAACACACTACCACCCAAACCTCCAGAGGTTGCCAGTAACACAACGAAGGGCTGCATGTGTGTGTGTGTGTGTGTGTGTGTTCCCACTTGAGTGAAAGCCACAGGACTTGTGTTAAAGAATCGTGGAAGCTGTCGAGCTCCATAACTTACAACTAGACCCCATGTTTTATTAAATGATGGAGCGTCATTTTCATTATAAGCCCAATCACAGCTGCATTTCAGCATCACGCCACCTTTTGATGAAACATTAACAAGACAAAGCTCTCTGGAAGATCCAGGGAATCTTTATTTTATGGAGAGCATGCCTCCATGTGGAACTTCTCTGACACTTTACGCCGTTAAGCATGAAATTATAAACAGAACTAGCCACTTTAACTGTCCATAGTCTGCAGACGTCATTCTCTAAGCCTGTCTACTCCAACATCTGCCGTGTGGGGTATATTTATCGCGCATAATGAATGTTAGCTTGTCAGGAAGATGGAGTGAGTTTTAATATTCCCAGTGGAAATTCATCACTTGTTTGGCCATCCTCGTTACTCCCAGGTCTTGAATCTGAACGCTGCAAGGCGAAAGGCTTCCTGCCCTCAGTCGTGACTCATTTAAATGTTGAGGATGCTTTTCTCTCCTCATCTCTTTCATTTTTTAGCTCTCATCTCTTTTGTTTCCTCGTTTCTCATTATGCTCTTCTCTTTTTTTCCCCCCTTGCTATTCGTTTTTGTCCTGTTCTGATTCATCCATCTACCGTTTTTACACAACAGTCCTATTTACAGTCTGTTTGTATCCATGATGTCAGTCTGAACTTAATAATTCTCTGCTTCTCCTTCAGCTGACACTTTTACCTTCCTCGGTACACCATCCACGGGGATTTTAAGTGATAAACAGCATTCTGAAAATAGCCTTCTAATGCCCACTGAATGTGAATTGATGAATTTATACTTGACAAAACTATAATGTATTTATTTGTGCATGCAGCATGCTAACAAAACAAATTCTTTGGGTATTTTGGGAACCTCTATCCTTTTAAAACGTGTTTCTGTTCAGGACTGAGGTCAACAATAAGAGGCATCAGTTTGTTTTGTAGCTTTAGGACAAAACAGACCAGAAGTGTCCATTGCAGTCAGAGTTAGGAGTTTAAAATCCAGCAGATGCCTCTTAATAATTTAAATTCTCTAAATTTGGCTCATCTGTGATCATGGTGGCTTAGAAAGAGAGTCAAGCTTTGCCCCCATTCAGACATTCTTGGAAGGAAACTGTCCCTTTTCATGATATGTAAGCTGTTGTACCTCATGTGGATGAGACAGATGGCAAGGCAGCATAATCTGACGTTGTCTGCTGGCTCGCTCAGAGGCCAGAGGGCCTGCAGGTTCAAGTGGGATCGGAAGCACTGACTTCAGGTTTCATGGAGAGAGATTGCATTAGCAAACTGGAGTATGACCTATACTCCATCACACGAACTAAAAAAAATAACAATTTTAGGTTTCCCACTAAGCCTAAAAGTGGGACAAAAAAACAGGCCACATGCTTTGGGTCAGTGAGGAGAAAAAACACCGCCAGTCCTGTTTGCTGCAGCAGAGCTCTGCTGTTTTTTGTGCCACCAATAGATCCACAACGCTTTAACGGCCTAAAATGTTGTGGTTATTGTTCTAATATATATCTTTTTATTCCTGATTTCACTAGAGAACATGACAGGATGTGACATATGAGAGGTTATTATTAATAATGGATCAATCTAAAGACACAAGTCTTAATAAAACTTACTGAAAAACTCAGAAACTGACAAACTTCTCTCTTGTCTCCTAACATGTGTTCAGGTTTCTGTTCCGACACATGAAGCTCTCGTCACTGATAATCCTGGCAGATGTATCATTAAAATTCCCAGTCATTTTCAAAGCAGCAGGTCCTTGATTTCACACAGAGGTAGACAAAAGCAGGAGTCTCATTTTCAGCCAACCACTGCTGAGACTGCCAGCTGAAGTCGCAACTGTCACCATCAAGTTTATCAGCTTCATCAGTCCATGGAGCTAATTACAGCAGCACATGAACAGCTTGTAGAAAGGTTGGAAACATGCATGTAAAGGTTATGTCATCATTTTATTGTTTTTTAAAGTACGGCTAAAGCTTACAAAGGAGGCCAAAAGCAAGTAAGCTATTGCTCATGGTAGACTGTTTTGTTGTTCTGCTAGCTAGTACTGAAGATTTTTACTGTAAGCATGTTTTTAGAGGGTGAGATCAAACTAAATAATGCAGAAATCTAACTATGAAGCTGTCATACACAAGATCAGAACCACTAACTTGAAAAAGTAAGTAATTATTTAATATTAGTGTTTTGCTGGGAAACCTTTTGGTAGTATTAGAAACACACAACAACTTACACATTATTCTAGATCGGTGGAGTCTGGATGATCAGACAGGATTTGAATGATTAAATTTCATCTTCTTCCTCCTCCGTGAACCGTCACCTTATCGTGGTGGAGGAGTTTGAGTGCCCTAATGATCCTAGGAGCCATGTTGTCTGGGGCACTTGTGCCCCTGGCAGGGTCACCCATGGCAAATTGGTCCTAGGTGAGGGGTGAGACAAAGTGCGGTTCAAAAGACTCTTTATGGAAATACAATCATCGAGCCAGTGTACCCGGCCCGGAGGGTTACCGGGGTCCCACCCTGGAGCCAGGCCTGGGGTTGGGGCCCGTGAGTGAGCGCCTGGTGGCCGGGCTTTCGCCCATGGGGCCCGGCCGGGCCCAGCCCGAACTGGATACATGGGCTCATCCACCTGTGGGCCCACCACCTGCAGGAGGAACATGAAGGGTCCGGTGCAATGTGGATCGGATGGCAGACCAAGGCGGGAGCTTTGGCGGTCCGATCCCCGGACACAAAAACTGGCTATCGGGACATGGAACGTCACCTCTCTGGCGGGGAAGGAGCTGGAGCTTGTGGAAGAGGCTGAGCGATACCGGCTAGATATAGTCGGGCTCACCTCGACACATAGCGTTGGCTCTGGAACCCGAGTCCTTGAGAGGGGTTGGACTCTCTTGTATGCTGGAGTTGCTCCGGGTGAGAGGCGGAGGGCTGGGGTGGGCTTTCTGTTAGCCCCAAGACTCTCTGCCTGTATGTTGGGGTTTTCTCCGGGGGACGAAAGGGCAGCTTCCCTGCGCCTTCGGGTTGGGGAACGGGTCCTGACTGTTGTTTGTGCTTATGCACCAAATAGCAGCTCAGAGTACCCACCCTTTTTGGAGTCCCTGGGACGAGTGCTGGATAGCGCTCCTACTGGGGACTCCATAGTCCTGCTGGGGGACTTCAACGCTCACGTGGGCAATGACAGCGTGACCTGGAGGGGCGTGATTGGGAGGAACGGCCCGCCCAATCTGAACTCGAGTGGTGTTCTGTTTTTGGACTTCTGTGCAAGTCGCAGTTTGGCCATAACAAACACCATGTTCGAACATAAGGATGCACACCGGTACACCTGGTACCAGGGCAGCCTAGGTTACAGGTCGATGATTGACTTTATAGTTGTATCATCTGACCTGAGACCGTATGTTTTGGACACTCGAGTAAAGAGAGGAGCGGAGCTGTCAACTGATCACCACCTGGTGGTGAGTTGGATCAGATGGCAGGGGAAGATGCTACGCAGACCTGGTAGACCCAAACGTATAGTGAGGGTCTGCTGGGAACGCCTGGCAGAAGAGCCTGTCAAGATGGTCTTCAACTCCCACCTCCGGCAGAGCTTCGACCGTGTCCCGAGAGCAGTGGGGGACATTGAGTCCGAATGGGCCTTGTTCCGCTCTGCGATTGTTGAGGCAGCTGTTGCTAGCTGTGGTCGCAAGGTAGCCGGTGCCAATCGTGGCGGTAACCCCCGTACCCGCTGGTGGACACCAGAGGTTAGGGGAGCCATCAGGCTGAAGAAGGAGGCCTACAGGGCGTGGCTGGTCTGTGGGTCTCCAGAGGCAGCTGATGGGTATCGGAGGGCCAAGCGGGGTGCAGCAGTGGCAGTTTCCGAGGCAAAATCTCGAGCGTGGGAGGAGTTTGGTGAGACCATGGAGAAAGACTATCGGTCGGCTCCAAAAAGGTTCTGGCAAACCATCCGACGCCTCAGGGGAGGAAGGCAGCAACTTGCTCACACTGTTTACAGTGGGGATGGGGAGCTGCTGACATCAACTGGGGCTATAGTCGGGCGGTGGAAGGAATACTTTGAGGAACTCCTCAATCCCACCGACACGCATTCCTATGAGGAACCAGAGCTGGGAGACCTGGGGATGGACTGTCCAATCTCTGGGGCAGAAGTCGCTGAGGTAGTCAAAAAACTACGCAGTGGCGGAGCCCCGGGGGTGGATGAGATCCGACCTGGGTATCTGAAAGCTATGGATGCTGTAGGACTGTCGTGGTTGACACGTCTCTGCAACATTGCGTGGTCATCGGGGGCAGTCCCTGTTGAGTGGCAGACCGGGGTGGTGGTTCCCATTTTTAAGAAGGGGGACCAGAGGGTGTGTTCCAACTATAGGGGGATCACACTCCTCAGCCTCCCTGGGAAGGTCTACTCCAGGGTACTGGAGAGGAGGGTCCGGTCGATAGTTGAACCTCAGATAGAAGAGGAGCAATGTGGTTTTCGTCGTGGAACTGTGGACCAGCTCTTTACCCTCGCTAGGGTGATGGAGGGGTCATGGGAGTTTGCCCAACCAATCCACATGTGTTTTGTGGATTTGGAGAAGGCTTATGACCGTGTCCCCAGGGACACCCTGTGGGGGGCGCTCCAGGAGTACAGGGTGGATGGTCTTTTGTTAAGGGCCATTCAGTCCCTGTACCAGAGGAGTGTGAGTCTGGTCCGCATAGCCGGCAGTAAGTCGGACCTATTTCCAGTAAGGGTTGGACTCCGCCAGGGCTGCCCTTTATCACCGGTCCTGTTCATAACCTTTATGGACAGGATTTCTAGGCACAGCCGTGGTGTGGAGGGTGTGGAGTTTGGTGACAGGAGAATCTCGTCTCTGCTTTTTGCAGATGATGTGGTCCTCCTAGCTTCATCAGGCTCTGACCTACAGCTCTTGCTGGGGAGGTTCGCAGCCGAGTGTGAAGCGGCTGGGATGAGGATCAGCACCTCCAAGTCTGAGGCCATGGTTCTTGGTCGGAAAAGGGTGGATTGCCAACTCCAGGTCGGGAGAGAGATCCTGCCTCAAGTGGAGGAGTTCAAGTATCTCGGGGTCTTGTTCACGAGTGAGGGAAGGAGGGAGCGGGAGATCGACAGGCGGATTGGGGCAGCATCTGCAGTGATGCGGACGCTGAACCGGTCTGTTGTGGTGAAGAAGGAGCTGAGCCGGAAAGCAAGGCTCTCGATTTACCGATCGATCTACCTCCCAATCCTCACCTATGGTCATGAGCTCTGGGTAATGACCGAAAGAACGAGATTGCGGATACAAGCGGCCGAAATGAGTTTTCTCCGCAGGGTGGCCGGGCTCAGCCTTAGGGATAGGGTGAGGAGCTCGGACATTCGGGAGAGACTCGGAGTAGAACCGCTGCTCCTCCATGTCGAAAGGAGCCAGTTGAGATGGTTCGGGCATCTTGTTAGGATGCCCCCTGGACGCCTCCCCAGGGAGGTGTTTCAGGCATGTCCTGCCGGCAGGAGGCCCCCGGGTCGACCCAGGACACGCTGGAGAAAATATATCTCTGGTTTGGCCCTGGAGCGCCTTGGGATCCTGCCGGAGGAGCTGGTAGAAGTGGCTGGGGAGAAGACTGTCTGGAGCTCCCTAATTGGGATGCTGCCCCCGCGACCCGGACCCGGATAAGCGGAAGAAGACGAGACGAGACGAGACGAAATTTCATCTTCACTGGAGCCTCAAGCTCTGCAGAAGGCTGTCAATCACCGTTGATTCAAATCAGGTGTGTTGGAGCATGTAAAGCATGCAGAACAGTGGCCCTACAGAACCAGGGTTGGACACCATTATTCTAGACAACTGTCTTCTAATGTTGGGAACCTTAGTGTAATAAGTGAAAACCAAGTGGGTGGTCTCGAGAAGGTCTAAACCAAAAGTCAAGGCTAAAAATTTAGCTAATAGCATCTTTTTAGCATGATTGTTAAAATGCAGATAAACGTAGATAAATACAATATTCATAAATTAACACACACACAAAATAACACTACAGTGTTGAGACTTGTATTCTTCACCCGGGCAGGTTTACAGATCGTATGCATATTACTTAGATCAGAAGCTAATGTGTTTTAAGGAACCAGTTATCTGGACTGAGCTCATCTCTACATGGGAGCATTAATCCCCAGAAACACCAATAAACAGCGCTAAGAGTCCCCAAGTCATCTCAAAGCGCTGAACAAAGCAACAAATCCAAATAATTTCTGGTTCAGATTCAGGCCAATTCAAGTTAGATTCATTATAAAATGGCAATTAGTTTGATTTTCTTTATAAAAAGGAGATTGTATTGAATCTTCTCTTCAATCAACCCCCCATTTTAGACAAGACAAGTGAGAGGGTGATGGTGGGAAAGAACAACTCTCTTTAACAGGAAGAGTCATCAAGGACCAGACTCAGAATGGGCGGGGCTTTCTGCCTCTGCTCTTCTGTTAAAAGTAGGTTTGCTTTATAGTTTCATCTAATTTCCTCCTATTATTTTTATTCTGTTTATTCACATCTCCTGATAACAACTCACAACAAATTCACATTTGTTTGACAAATGGCAACTTTTTTATGTTGTCCTTTGACTATTTGACAATTTAAGTAACTAAATGTGAATAAAAATAAAACACAGCATATAAAGATATAAAGAGACCACCCTGCAAAACCAGATGCACACCATAATTTCCAGGCTACATAACAAAAATCATGTTGAACCCATATTATGCCTTGTCCTTTTGCCTTTTAACATACTGAGGTTAAATTGAACAGTGAATTAATCCAACTAAACTGTACTTTTTGGGTAAATCTAACATATTGTCTTACAGTAACTCAGTGATTAGGTATGCGGCTGGCTACCTCTGCGTGGCTTTGGCCCACATCAGATAAAACACTTAAACAATTACTGTCTTATCTGCTGTGGTGGGGGACGAGCTTGTGGCCTCATTATGACCAGATTAGACAGAGAATCAGTGATTGACTCACTCTTCAGTTCTTCTTGTCGGCCCATCTGGCCCTCAGGTAACTCTAACCACATTACAGAGAGACATCTAACACGAGCAGCACAGGAATGTTTCTGATACACGAGCAACAATAATGTGGCACAAATGTAGAAAAAGATGTATTTATGGTAAAATACTGTAAAAGTGAACTTTTTCTTCATACTGTCATAACAGAATGACCAGCGGTAGGCTGTTCACTGCACAGGTTGAATCAATGACCATTAAACATTAAAAAAGTAATCCTAAACAACTAATTACACAACAAATGAGTTAGTCAATAATGGCTTAATAAAATGGAAGAAGAGAATAATTACAGCAGTGAAGGAGTATATTAGAGGTTTTCTTCTGTAATGGCAGAGCGCTACTTTAATTGAAACCCTAAAACAAGTCTTGGAAACAAACTTTTCCAAAGAAAAAAAACTAAAACCTTGCCTGTTAGAACTTTTAAAGTTTTTCTGACGGACAGTAAGTGCAGCAGGATTTAAATCTAGATGTCTTATTGGATTACACATTTTGAAACCGAGTGTCAGGACTCTGTGTGTTTTAGTCGGTTTCAGACAGCCAAATAAAAGCTGTAAAACTCGAGTCTTCGTTGCTCTTAATGTGTCACCTTTATTAGAACAGTGAAAGAACCAGAAAAGAGCTGTTTTAGGAAAGGACACTGAAGTCTTCCAGCTTCATCTCACATCTCCTCCTCTCTGTCTGCGCCGCCGCTCTCTTTTATGTGGCGACGATGTAAAAAGACACTCAGAAAGCGAACAATGGCGTTTGAAAGAATAATGAAATCTTAATGCAGTCTTTGTACTGTCAGAAACCCAACGTTCCTCTCTGTCAGTCTCCCTCACATTGCTTTTCACTGTCGTTTTTTTTCTCCTTTCGTTTTCTGGCGTGTTCTTTGATTCGCTGCACTCGTCTCCCCCTTTCATCTTCTGCAGGGCAGTGAGAGCCGGCTGTCGGTGTTACGAGCAGCTGCACTCAAGCATGCCCTTACATTTCTTGTGGTGTTTTTTTCGCACTCTGTACCAGACTGAGTTGTGATTAGTTGTCTGTACGCGCTCTGACGGCTGTTGACAGGCCCTGTTTTGTAATTATTTATCCAATCAACAAGCAGGAAGCTTTAGCTTTCAGCATGGCTGGAATCTGTCATCGTTCAACACGGATTCTGCACCAAAGCTCATCCTGCAACAGAGAGGATGATTTGCCTCTTTTATTCTGAAAGTTAATATGATTTTTATTAAAAGGAAGAAGAGTGATATTTAAAAGCCGTGCAGAAATAACCTCATGACTCTTGTTCCTGTTCTTCCTGCTCCACTGTGACATTCACAGTTTTAGCTGAAACACACAGATATCACTTTATAATAATCAAACTGTCATTGATTGTCACTAATAAAACTTTACATAAAAATGTTCTGAACGGTGGGATTTGTTTAAGCTCTGGTGATCCTTTATTCAACATCGTTATTAAGTCAAATATTCAATTTATCATGACCAAATACATTTAAAACTTATTAAACCCTCAGGCGTATAGTTGTACCCTGAAGGTAGAGCTGATTGTCAGAGATTAAACTGTAATTTAATCTCACTCTTTCCAGTCCTTGGCTGAAATTAAAAACACTATTCTGTTTGCACAAGATGGTGGAAACCATTGGTCTACTTCCTGAATTTGCTAAATCTGTTTCTAACCATTTCAAAGTCTGTTTTAAAATATTTTGTTTTATTGTGATATATAAAGCTGTCAGAATGAACCCAGTGATTTAGTACCACGTATTGTTGCACATATTTTTTAAGTCTTAGACGCACTTTGTGAATTTGTTACATCTACTGATGGAAAACGTCGAATCTGAAGACAGGAGAACATAAACAAACCACGTCTTCTACCTAAACAATATGCCGATTCAGAATCTGAAAAATGAAATGGTTTCTCCTCCTCTCCCTCTCCTTATAGACCATGCTGACTGCCATCTCGATGAGTGCCATCGCAACCAATGGAGTGGTGCCAGGTGGGTGAGCAGACGCTGGTACCACACAGTCATCACTGTTTGATGCTGCCCGCTTCTAAATTTCTCTTTTCACTGATTGCTTTTGGCACAAAGCTCCCAGCGCAGCTTGATCTAAGCAGAAACATTAAGAGCTTCAGTCTAGGGAGTTTGTGCACTTCAACTTTGTTGTCACGTGTTATTTACACAAAATAAGCCATCAGCCAAATGCCCGTCATTCAAATCTGAATCTGCACATATGCATTTGTATGAAGGTTTTAACGTGCGCAGCGTAGCCGCATTTTGAAATGCGTGTAACAAAGTAATGACGGTCTGCGTCTTAGCAGTTGCTGTGCTTGGGTCAGAGGAAATTACAGGCTTGTAGCGAAGCACGAATCTCTACGCCAATTATAACTGTCTGCCTTGTAGCTGCTAGCTGCTGCAAAGGGGCTGATTAAGGTCTATTTATTTATGCTTAATTAATTAATTTACACACAGTTTCCACACAAATACAAAAGGACTGAGCTGAGGAAACAAGGAGATGGTAACAACAAGATGAGTACAGGCGTAAAATTACATTTATTTTCTAGATTGCATAATTAATGTTATTAATAAAAAAAATGATCAGGTTTTGATCAATTCAAATTGGTCGTAGTGTTTTTTTAGATGCATTTTACAAAAACTGATTTCCAGTCTGGATTTGTGGTAACATGATGCTCATTTGTCATAAATTATAAAACTCTGTTGTACAAAAGTTCCTTTAAAATGTCTAAAATAACTGACATGACGTCAATCTGTGCACTAAAACCGGTGACAAAGGTCCAACCGAAAACCTTATTAAATGAACTTAATTTAAATGCATTACTTTAATGCAGAAAATGTTTTTGTGTGTTTGTGTTGTTGGTGTGTGTAGCCGGTGGCTCCTACTACATGATTTCCCGCTCACTGGGCCCGGAGTTTGGGGGAGCAGTAGGGATCTGTTTCTACCTGGGAACCACCTACGCCGGAGCCATGTACATCTTAGGAGCTATTGAGCTGCTCCTGGTAAGAAACGTTTCTTCATTTGTGCTCACTCTGCTTTTATTTTGTTACCGCGATCAGAGAAATGTCTTTATCAGCTCGACTTTTTATTTAGCACTTTATGTAGTTGTTAACATGATTTAAGAACATGACGGGATGGACGAGTGTTGGCAGGTGACCCATTAGTTGTTTTTAGTAAGTTTTATAATAAGATAATCACAAAATGCCCAAACCAATAGGAGAATGATTAACTGATTTTGCATTTTTCAAAAAATGTTGCACTTGTCTCTGAAGAAAATCATTATGAAGCTTTTTAACACTTTTTTTTTGTGATTTATTTTTCTTTTTTGAGTTTTAGTAAAAGACAAAACGCTAAATTGACTTAAATTCATCTTGTCTGTGGTCTAATTACAACATAGGGAAATAAAAACAATTGGAAATGTTTGGTAGTAACCGCAACTACTTAAACAATTATTTGTGATTAACTTTACTTTATTGTGATTCACAATTTTTTGCAAAGAAGTCAGCATGGTCTGCAGCTTTGTTCACTAAATAAAACCCTAAATAAAAGTATTTTGTAATAAATAAAAGATTTAGACAGCAGGTTTTCTCTGGGAACATTAAATTTGGTGTCAGTCCCCCCAAAAAATGTGATTTAAAACAAAAGCACAAAAGCCACAAACCAGCAGCACATTCAAAAATATTCTTTTGTTCAAATCAATTTTTAGAATTTCTAAATGAATGTTTGTTTGTGTCGCTGATATCAGTCAGAAACCGGAACAAGTCGAGATATTTCCGTTTCAGCGTTCCCATAGCAACTTGGGTTGCTTGTTAATCTCATCTATGCTTGTCACTATTTTTGTTGCTCAGCAGCAGGAAGATGATCCCCTGGTTTTTAATCCTGACTACAAATCTCTGAGTAGCTCAGATTTTCTAATCAGGGAGAAATAAACATGCATGAGCCTAACTGTTCCCAGACCAGCGCGAACACTTTAAACCCTCACATAAACCCTCTGAATGCCGAGTGGAGCACGTTTTGGTAAAAATTACATTGTAGATTTTAATTTATTAATTGAATCTTTGCATTTAGCTGCGTATTATATGAAATATCTTGTCCTTCTGTTTCTTTTCATCCTCGCTGCTCTTTGAAGCTATTTTAGTCTCACATTTTGCGCTTAATGAAAAAAAAAATTGAATAAATTCTGTGATGTTTCCGCATGGCCTTCATCTCCCCTCCTCCTCCTCCTCCTCCTCCTCCTATTCTTTTGCTTTTTTATTTAATATTTCTTTCACTTCAGTCCCACATCCTGCACGGAATATTGGGTAATTACACAGTACAATGACAAATCAAGATGCTGACGCGGTAACAAGACCACTTATTGACGCAGCTCTCGGCAATTTGGTTCACATTTACCAAGAAAGTGTTTTATTTTTGTTCTTTTCTTCTTCCCCTTCTGGTTGCTGTCAACGGCTGTGCCTGGTTTGATCGCGCCTGGAGGTTAATGCTGTCTTCTGGGTCAAAGCTGGCTTAGTTTCCATTGTAAAATGACAATCCCAACAGAATAGTGAGGAACGGATCGGCAAAGGCCTGATTTGAATATGTTTCATCCTTCCACCCAGGCCAAGAACACAAACTGAAGCTGCTATTTTAGGAAGCATGAACAGTTCACAGTGAGGCAGGAGATGTGTTTGCCTGGTGATACGCTGTTATTAGCATCAGAGCAGCTTCTCCAGCCAAATGTCTGAACTCAGCCTCGACTCCTCGCTCGGTCTTATCACTTTCCTAATAGCTCGTCATAGTAATTTAACTATGAGCGGTGGAAATCGAATACTGGTTTTTACAAAAAGGCAGAAATTCCCACGCTTATGTAACAGCCTTCCTATGAATCATTTCAAGCCGATGACAGATACTGAAGGGCTAATTATGGGTTTACTGTTTTTATAAATCATGATGGGCCTATTCTTAGATTGAGTAATAGTAGAAATGTATTAATTGTAGTTCATTTGAAATATTAATATGATTCTTTAATTAGGATGAATTATAATAGCCAGTTTTGCCGCTTTAATCTCCGCAAATGTGTCCTCTTCTCTTGCGTCATCCCCTCCTGCTTGTCTCTTTTTTCCATTATCTCCTCTTTTTTTTTTAAACCCAGGATAAAAATGAAGTAAATTCAGCAGAGAGCAAGATGACCAGGAATGTAATCTTAAATCTGTCACTTTTAATCTCCAAACCTGTTTGAGAAAGGGGGAAGTAAAAGTGGATGAGTGACTCTGGAATTCTTTAAGCAGCTCCCTCCAACATAATGGAATTTTGATATGAAATGTGTGTTTCCTTAGGGTGTTTTAAGGTAAATACTAATTATTGAATCCTCTACTTCAGATCTACATAGTGCCCAAAGCAGCCATCTTTCCCCTTGAGGGTCTGGAGGGTCCCGAGGCGGAGGCGGCGCTGCTTAACAACATGCGCGTGTACGGGACCATCCTGCTGACCTCCATGGCCACGGTCGTCTTTGTTGGCGTAAAGTACGTCAACAAGCTGGCCCTGGTGTTTCTGGCCTGCGTCATCCTCTCCATCCTGGCCGTGTACGCCGGAGTCATCAAGACCGCCGTTGAACCCCCCGACTTCCCGTATGTATCACTTCAGAACGTCAGCTGATCCCCTGAGCATGTCCAAACATGTTTCAGCATTTATAGTACAAATAAATCTGTAAACTAAATTTGGTGGATATTTATAAATAAACTTCTTTCAGAAACTTTATATGTTAGTATCTCACTAGGCTGCAACTAATGGAGACAAATTGCCATATGTAGCATTATATAGGGGTAAAGTTGTATATATTGAATATTATTATTATAATTATTCCTAATAATTAATAATAATAGTCAAAACCTTGTAATTAGGGCACCACCCAGCGTTTTCTTTAGAAGGTAAGCTGAGACAACCTTGAATATTATCCTATTTGTATTTTATTGTTATTTATCATTTATCAGTCTGAATCTGAAAGTAGTAAGCTCTTTACCCATTTTCGATATGAAAACACAAAAATTACTGGAAGCCCATTTATGATTATATACGGATAAATTTATTTACAGAAACCTCAAAATGAACATGTTATAACAGCAACACAGCAAAGTTAGGAATTTGACTTTGTAACCAGTTCAAGTTATTGACAAGATGAATTATTGAGGTTAAATAAATATTAATGACTAATGTTTCAGAGTGAGAAATGGTTTACTAATTAAATTAAGCTAATTTATTGGCCTATGAAGGGAAGTTGAAGATTAAAGGATTTTCAGGAGGATGGATGGATGAAGAGAGTTAGGTTTAGCTTGCTTTACCCAAACTGCATCATATTGCAATAACCACATAGGTTGATTGTCTCACCGAACCACTGAACTTGAATCCCCGAGATACGTTGAGGCCTGGACCGACGGCTTTGTTTCCTCCAGCAGTCACAGTGGTTCCTGTTCCAGCTTGAAGAGAAGGCAGTCAAAGCATGAACGCTCAATGGGTGACTCAAGTGTGGAAGGGTATCAGAAGCTGATGGATGCAGATCTCCAGGATTTGGGCAAGCATGGCTCGCTCTCTCTCATGGCAGGAGGATGTCTTCATGTTCAGTAGTTTAGCTTCAGATTAACGCCGTCTAACTTTTGGTTTCTAACGACGGATGAAAGAAAAATAAACTTTAAAACGTCTAAACTTGGTTGAGAAGAATGTAACGTGAAAATAAAAGAAAAGCTTAACGCCGAAAGTTTCTAAGACTACAGGTTTGGAGTCTGTTCTTCCGGGGAGGCCTCATGTCGCAGCTCTGCATCCCGGCTCCCTGGTGGGGGGAAGCAGGGCCAGCATGCAGGCAAGCTAGCGAGGTCATCAGGTCATCTGAGCAGAGAAGAGGCGGAGGCCAGAGCAAGAGAGAGGCTGAAGAAGAGGCAAGAGAAGCTAGCAGTTAGCGCCTTCTGGTTTTAAAGGGGCAGGGGTGGAGTCTGGTTCAGCCAATGGTGTGGTTGACTCCACCTTCATCTGCATAAAGGGGAAGTACTTAGGAATGGCTTAAGGGGATTAATTTTTGATGAGAGGAATAAAGTTTCTAATCAATAAAATAAACCTTTACCACTTTTCTCTCTGAAACGTGATGAGTTATTCAGAATCACCTTTTAGACTGTGTGCATCATGTTTATTCTAAGCATAGAAACACATTAAATCCCACATCAGATTAATCAGAGAAATCAGTTACTCTTAGCTTAAGAGTACATTAGACGAATAACATTTCTAGTTTCTTGACTAGATTAGATTTAAAAGAGAAAAACACCCCTAGATATTTTGGGTATCATATTGATAAACAATATGAACAGTCTTCAAGGAAAATTAACCAAAGAACTTTTACCTAAGTAAATCAAACAGGGAAAAATCAAACTTTATCTTGTAAACACATTTTAAAAGTAAACCTGTGGATATTAACCTTTCTTTATATCGATTTGGATCACACTGAAGTTTTATTTAATCTAGAACCTGTGAGGGTGAAGAGGTTAGCAGACATTTTTCTTAAGGAAAGGAGACACAAAGGAATTCCTCAGTTTTCTCCACTGGGTGAGAAAAGGTGGGGTGAGGGTCTTCTGGCTCCAATCCGTCTGGGGGTGATCGAAACTCCTTTTGATCACATCCTGAAAATTTGTTATTTGAACAAGTATCACCAGCTGTAAATTAGCATCCGCATTATCTTTACTGTCACAGAAAGATGAAAGGGGGTTCTTCGACACCAAGGCAGGAATTTATGACCTCCTGAGGGGGAATCTGTTTGAAAGAGGGTGTGAGCTGGGGGACAGAGTCAATTGTCACACACACATAATCCATTTCTTGATCTGGACCATATAAACTTAGAAATAACGTCTATGTCCATTACACATAGGAGCATATTTAATGAAGTTTCCAAATTGTCTTAAAACATTTGTGAAGGTTCTCAATTTCTTTGCATGAGTTGCAGGACTCCGCTCTTGCCTTTTTGACATTTCAAGCTTTGTGGAAAAATTTGCAGGACAAACATCCTCTCAAAACACACATAGTTGTTCTGGACATCTTCAACTCATCTCAAACCCTTTTATAGTGCAAGAAATGTGAGCCAAGGAAGGGTTGGCAGCCTAGGTTGTGACAAATTAGAGGCAAAAAGAGAACCTGGCATTCCAGGTCTGAGACAGGTGTGAACTGCCACTGAGGGACTCAGTGGGAACATGACAAAACCCTGAATAAATATAGGATAACATGTGAAGGAATTACAACACATTTAAGACCATTTGTGACTAAATTACATCACAAATAGCTCATTTGCATAAATATTGCAATGTATTCAGTTTTAATACACACAAGAATCAAAAGTACCAATTTAAAAAATTGATTTGAAAATTCTTAAAAATATTTTCCCACAACAGTCACCAACAGTCACAGCCTAATGAGTTCATGGTTTTAATTTTTACTTAAAACGAGCTAAAGCTGAGTGAAAAGTAAAAAGTGAAACTATGATAGCATTATAAAGTTGTGTAAAGGTCATATATCAGTGATATTATAATTTCATGTTGATGTGCATGGACACATGTATGCAGCCCAGACGCTTAATGTATAACCCAGATGTCTAGAATTATTGGATCTGAAGGATTTACTGCATGCTAGTGCACGCTCTGAAGAGACACTTTTTAAAGACTGGATCTTAAAATTTTAAAGACAAGTTTGGTTTTAGGAGTTGTTTTCACAAATCAAAGTCTTTTCAGTTAGTACTGCCGTAAACTGTGAGCCTATTGATAAAATGTAAGAAGGTGATTTTGTTTTGAAATAAACTACTTCATCGTTTTGTTCTTTGTCTTTCCTCCAGTGTGTGTGTCTTGGGAAACCGTACTTTGGTGTGGAAGAATTTCGACATTTGTGCCAAAACTATAGAGACTGCAAATGGGACAGTTACCACCCAGCTGTGGCGCATGTTCTGTGATTCACCTTTCCTCAACGCAACCTGTGACAAATACTTTGTTTCCAACAATGTGACTCAGATCCAGGGCATTCCTGGGATCACCAGTGGAATCTTGGCAGGTGGGTCCATAAGCTTTGGATCTACTAATGTGTACATTTTCATGAAGTGAACAATTTTAGTGTTCAGGCACAACAAAAACTAATCTCACTCTGCACCCCAAAGTTTTTTCAAAAGTGGACATTTGTTGAGGGTAAAGGAACAATAAAGAGTAAAATTAGATCCCTAAAGCACTAAAAATGTATATTTTAAGCCACGATATTACTTGTTTTATTCATTTTGTTCAGCTCTCAACGAGGCTCACTTTTTGACTGTACATGTGACTGAGCTGTAAGAAACTATAAACCTTTTTTTTTCCACCAGAAATATTTTCAGGAATGGTTGGAAACATTTTTCAGGCCTGGGCCTGCTCAAATCGTCAGCTACAGAAGGTCCACTGCTAGTATTTGATTCTGATATTTAACAATAAATCCCTGAGATATTTAACATTTGAAAACCAAAGCAGAAGAATAAAACTGGGCCGTTTGAATTATTCCCTATCTTGGAAGTATTTCTAACTTCTTGCTGTTATGCAGCTTTGAATCATATGAGATTTAATGCGACCCATTTTACTTGTATATCAATAACAACCTGTAATGTTATAGTCAATAGCTTATTAAACTGTGTAGTTCATCCATTAAAAATTGTGTCATGTTAAAGAGGGTAAAGATGTGCACAAATATTTATTTTAAACTTTATAGATGCATAAATTATTAAAAGATGATTTGACAAAATCCCCTTTTCATTTATGTCCAAATGTTCTACAAAACCGTTTAAGGCTTAGGATACTTTGAATTTGTGATACCAAACTTCATAATAGAATAAAACAGCACAAATCCATCAACAAACCTGAAAGATGTCATTAGCTCAAACCTGAAAGATGTCATTAGCTTTCATAGTTAGGGTTACCCCAACGCAAGACAGGAACACGCTGTTTTCAAAATTATATTGAAATTAATTACAGAAGTCAGGACAGGATCAATAATATAGTCAAAGTGACAGATTAACAACTAGTTTTTAATGTAAAGTATTAAACAGTATCTCACAACTTGCAGTCAGTGGCTCATTTAAGAGGTCAGAGCTAATTTAGCTCAAGGCTAACCTCATGTGAGCCCTGGGGTAATTTAGCACATGTAAGTGAGCTTAAGGCTAACTTCATGTAAGCCCTGGGCTAACTTAGCTCAAGGTTAGCCTGATGTGAGCTTTGAGCTAATTTAATTCAAAGCTAACTCTAAATGAGTGGGGCTAACTTAGCTCAAAGCTAACTATATGAGTATTGGCTAACTTAGACTGAGGCTAACCTCATAAAGATCCCAACCTAACAATAGAAAAATAATTTTCATTTTTCATTTACTGTGGCCTAATTAAAGCGGCTCTCTGGAGCATTTTTCTCTGTATCAAAGTTTTCTAAATGTTTTAAATGATATTTCAGGTCTAAACTATGATCTATGGGTTGAGTTCCACAACATCTGTCATTCTGATGAAGACCCTCCTTCCTCCTAGAGACCCCTTTCCATTATTTCTTGCCGCCGACATTTTTCAGCCAATGAAATTCAAATTTCTGCATTCTCTCAACATGCACGCGCATCGACCAAACCTGTACCAGTAGGGGGCGCTCTCGTACAGGACGCTCTGTGTGTTTCTCTGCTGTCTCAGCCGTTCACTGAGGACTCACAGCTCATTTCTACTAAAAACCTACCCATTCCCCAGCTAAAGATGGATTTATTTTTATTTTTAAACCTTTCACCTCACAGAATGGCAAGGCTTGACAGGGTTATGCGTTTATTTTGGTCAGAAAGTTCATCCAGGGCCGAGTCAAGTTCAGCTTCAGAGTCCAGCAGCAGCTCTCTGCTAACAGAGCTAATATCAGAAGCAGCAGGGACAGAGAGGGCTCATCAGACCCTCGTAGTATTGCTGGAATAAGATTGTGAACTGTGAGTGATTAAACCCTACACATTGAGCGGTACAGTTCATGTCCGAAGTATATGCGCCGCGTGCACGCGCGCACACGCGACCGGACGCGCGTGTCGAGATGTTTTGAGGAGGAGCCTTTGGACGCTAGATTCAAAAACTGCTCTCTTGATGAAATCCTCCAGAGTGCGGCTTTAAGTTTAACCCTCGCACTGTAAGGGGTCAAATTGACCCCAAATGACTAGAAAACTCCATCGGCCCAATAATAATGACAGTGGGTTAAATAACAAACGAGTTCTACTGAGTGAGTGATAGCTGATAGTAGATTAAACATCTTTTAGGACTGATAGCACTTAGATTTTTATCTGGTTCTCACAGCTGATTCAACATTATTATTCTCAACCATTTTTATTGTCAATCCAGATAACCTGTTTGGCAACTATTATGAGAAGGGGGACCTGATTGCCAGACGTGAAATGGAGTCAGCTGAAGAGCACGATGACCCTCTGACCAATGCCAACCGCTACGTGTTAGCCGACATCACCAGCTTCTTTACATTATTGGTTGGCATCTACTTCCCTTCAGTGACAGGTGAATATTGCGTGTCTAAATTATGACGCAAGCGTCTAAGTTTTTGCTGCTTCTAACAGAGCTTGTATTACTTTGTGTGGAAATATCAAATCTCATTACTGTTCTCAGGAATCATGGCTGGATCCAACCGCTCTGGAGATCTGCGTGATGCTCAGAAGTCAATCCCCGTTGGAACCATTGCAGCCATCACCACCACCTCCACTGTCTGTATCCTCTCACTACTGCTCCCTCAGGACCTCAAGCACCTGGTGCACAGATCTGAAAACAAAATACCGTAAATAGGGTGAATTTGGAGTAATTTAAGCTCAGTGAACTATGATCAGGATCAGCTACACCAAAAAAAAAAGAGACTGGTTTAATTTGGACACCTGGTCTAAAGTATGCATGCATCAAATGAGAGATTATATTTTCCCCTTTTTATAGAATCATACTAAATCAGTTGAGTCCCACTGTTTTAATATGAGCTAATTTATTTCCTAATTAAAAATATGGTTACTTTATATTGTATATTATTTCTAATTGTATTTATTTCAATATAAATGGTTTAAAATGTAAAAAGTATATTATACTGAAGCAGCAATCTTGAAAGCCCTTAGTGTTTCTCTAAATAATCAACTTGCAGTCTACACAAATGAGATTAGGACTTCTAATCACATCATCTGGCTGCCTATGCAAGTGTAAGTTAATAAACCTGAAGGATGTTTGTTTCAATGTCACTGATCCCTGATATATCATCCTAAACAATATTGATTTGCGTCTTTTTCTCAGCAAATGCAGTTAATCTAATTATTAGAAAATTAAATGCATCTTTAGAAGAAAAGGTTTTTAATATTTCTAATTGACTCCCGTCAGTTCTTAGTCACGTCTTATCTCGGAAAATGCACTGTCCGCCATCTGAAAAGACAAGTCAACTGCCTCTGCATAATTAGTTTCCTGATGCATAATTTCTCAGACATGTCCAGCGTGTTTCTGTTTGGTGCCTGCATCGAGGGGGTGGTCCTCAGGGACAAGTAGGTCCATTCTTGAAGTTTTAATAATATTTCGTGGGGGGAAAACATCATCTTTTAAAATTATTCTAACTATAACAAACTTGTAATGTCACATTGTTGTTATCATTTAGGTTTGGAGAAGGGGTTCATGGGAATTTGGTGATTGGCACATTGGCGTGGCCATCCCCGTGGGTGATTGTTATAGGCTCGTTCTTCTCCACCTGCGGGGCGGGGCTCCAGAGCCTGACAGGAGCGCCCCGTCTTCTGCAGGCCATCGCCAAGGATGGCATTGTGCCCGCCCTTCGGGTCAGTCTCTGTTAAACGCACTGGAATGAAAAGCTAAAGACTTCACGTAGTCAGTTTAAAATAGCAGTTGTGGTAACACTTTTTCTGTGTTGGTCCTCCAGATCTTCGGCCACGGAAAGGCCAACGGAGAGCCCACGTGGTCCCTTCTGCTGACAGCTTGTATCTGTGAGAGCGGCATCCTCATAGCCTCCCTGGACTCCGTGGCTCCCATCCTCTCTATGTGCGAACAAAAAAAGAAATTAAATTAATTTCTATTTAAAAAATAAAAATCAACTATGGGATAATTCTGAGCAGTCAGTCCCTTGATATATATTTTTTGATTGGAAATGCCAAAATGCATTAGCTCAGTTTTTATCTCAGCAACACAAAAGGGACAGATCCCTTTTCAGTGTTGGCAAAGTAAATTTTTTTATTGCTTTTTGCTTGATCGCATTATGTCACATTACATAAGAGGGGCTGTGTTGCTAATCGTGTTAACTTGTATCCTGCAGGTTCTTCCTGATGTGCTACATGTTCGTTAATCTGGCCTGTGCCGTGCAGACACTGCTGAGGACCCCCAATTGGAGGCCTCGCTTCAAGTTTTATCACTGGTCAGTTTGTCAGCTGCAAAAGACAAAACAGCAGCTCACATTCTGTGTATTTAACTTTCTATATCGCTTTTTTTTAGGGCTTTGTCCTTCCTGGGGATGAGCTTGTGTCTCACTCTTATGTTCCTTTGCTCCTGGTACTACGCCATTGTTGCTATGGTGATTGCCGGCTCCATCTACAAGTACATCGAGTTTGCAGGGTGAGTGGAGCGCAGCACAGTGATGCATTTGAGTTGCATGTTATTGCTAATTTTGAAGTGTTACACGTTCATGTTAACACTTTCTTTGTTTTGTGGTTTTTACAGGAAAACTACAGTTTTTGGTTTAATTTAACTTAATGAGGCTTTTGTTGGTTCCTCTTGTGTAAAAATGCTAATTTGTGTTCCAAACTATTGTGATTTTCCTTCGAAGTGCAACTGTTGTCTAATTTTGCATCAGATTTGGTTGGGTAATATTTAGTATTAACAAATAAAAAAAAGATTAGCTCGTCCTTACAAAAAGAAAAGCTGTCTGCCAGAGCCCTCCACCCTTTTCAGTTTTTTAATGCCTCAAATCCAACGCAGTAAATGATCTAGCGAAGTATGTTTAAGTGTTTTGATTTCCTCCAGTCATGTAAAGCAGATTTATGCCAGTAGGTTGACACTATTGTAGTCATTTTATAAGTTCAGAAAAACGTTGCTCGACTATTTATAATGTTTATAACGGCTAATCCGGTTCGATTTTCCTGTGTGTCACAGTGCGGAGAAAGAATGGGGTGATGGGATACGAGGTCTGTCTCTGAGCGCTGCGCGTTACGCTCTCATGCGGCTGGAGGAAGGCCCTCCACACACCAAAAACTGGAGGTACCGCACACACTGTGTTTTGTTTTTTTTTCCATGTTTCTAATTAACATAGAAATTAACAACATGTCTGTGCATGTTCAGTCACGGCTGTCAAACAACGAGAAGTGTTTGTGAATCCATATTAACACATGAATTATTCATGCTCTGCCTTGCTCTCTCTAAAAGGACTTTACTGTCAGATCAACCTTTTTTCTTTTTTTTTGTGTGAATCTTTATTTTTTTACTGCTTTACTCTTCCCTCCTCCCAGGCCACAGCTGCTGGTGCTGGTTAGCACAGATGCAGAGCAGAATGTGGAGCAGCCTCGTCTTCTGTCTCTGACCAATCAGCTGAAGGCTGGTAAAGGTCTCACCATCGTGGGAACTGCTCTGGAGGGCACCTACCTGGCAAACAACGAACAGGCTCAGCGTGCAGAACAGGCAGGGAGCTTTTCTCACACTGATAACAGTTGGACAACTTAATGTGTTAAGTCTGTGCAGCACAATAGTCATAATAGAGTAAATCACTGACAAAAATACTAAATAAATTTCAAAAATGAAATGTCAGTTTTGTATAGTTTTCAGAGTGAGACCACTTTAGTTTGGTTATTTCATGGGGAAAATTGTGGTCCTCTAACAGTCAAGTTATTCTAATTAATTATAGTGGATTTTTAATCTATTCTTTTCGTCATTATTGACGTTTAAGTTTTATGTTCAGCTGATTTTTTCTTAGATTTGTAAGGCTAGTTTTTGTTGTGTTTTCCAGGCACTTCGTAAACTGATGGAAACTGAGAAGGTGAAAGGCTTTTGTCAGGTGACCGTGTCCTCAAACCTCCGTGATGCTACGTCCCATCTGCTCCAGGCCAGTGGGCTGGGAGGCCTGAAACATAACGCTGTACTGGTCTCATGGCCACGCAACTGGAAGCAGGGGGACGACCACCAGACCTGGAGGAACTTCATCGGTGGGTTTGTTGGGAAAAAAACAACTTGTCCAATTAAAAAAAAAAAGCCCAAAGTCTTCGGCTCTACTTAAATCCTGCTTTGAGCAGATTTTTCATACAAGTTAATGGATGTTAAGTTTTTTTTATGACCTGCTGTTGAATCTCTGTCGAGAAAAGTCACCAAAGTTATTCCTTCTTGTCTTTAAAAGCAGAAAAAATGTGAGAAACAACATTTTTATGTCCAATCCCCCTCTGAATAAGCTCTGAGAACATAATGAACTTTCAGTGTAATTCCTCTTTTTGTATTACAGCCTCTGTTAACTCATTTTGTTTTTCTGCAGAACTGGTCAGAGAAACCACCATTGCTCGCCTCGCTCTGCTTGTGCCGAAGAACATCGCAGCCTACCCGTCCAACGGCGAGCGCTTCACCGAGGGTCACATTGACGTGTGGTGGATCGTCCATGATGGAGGCATGTTGATGCTTCTGCCCTTCCTGCTCCGCCAGCACAAGGTACCAGGACTTTTTACAGTACATTACATGGGCGGTGCAAATGAGAAAACAGAATAAAATATATTTTTTCTAAGATGTTTGCAAGTTTAACTACCAATTAAATGTAAAAATTTAAATAAAAATTTGAGTTTTTTGTTGATGTTATTGTATTTTTAGGTCTGGAGGAAGTGCAAGATGCGCATCTTCACCGTAGCCCAGATGGACGACAACAGCATCCAGATGAAAAAGGACCTCACCACATTTCTGTATCACCTTCGTATCGACGCCATGGTGGAAGTCGTAGAAATGGTGCGTTTCTCTCCGGGACAAAACGTGGTTGTGTAATTAAAATTAGATGCATACCCCATTCGAGTGCATTTATGAACACTTTAATGTCAGAATCACTCAGCTGAGGAAATAATTAGACGATGCAGCACCGCCTCGGGCTTGGCCAGTTGTTTCCGTAAACAGAACTAGCATTATTTTACACGCAGGGGAGGAAAGGATTCCTGTGTATTTCACTACTGAAGCGTAATATATTACATAAGGGACACCATGAAATAGTGTGTTAAAGTGTCAGAATGATTCATCCAGTGCTTGTAAGATGATCAAACCATGTCTAAAGCCTTCGTCTCTAACCCGTCCTAAAGGCTGGAAAATAGGAGCTGCATTTAACAAATTATCAAACAAAAATTGCTCAAATAACATTTCCGTCCTTTTAGCATGACAGTGACATCTCAGCCTACACTTATGAGAAGACTCTGGTGATGGAACAGCGATCACAGATGCTCAAACAGATCAACCTGACCAAGAATGAAAGAGAACGAGAGGTTTGTTGAAGTTTGTTCACGTTTAAAGTTTAGTTTTGTGATGCGCTCTAAGATACAGGCATAAACTTGACGTGACTTGACAGGCCGACATGGCTTTGCTGGACTTGATTTGACTTAACCTGACACGCAACCCCCTCTGGACAAAAACCATATCTACAGTTAAATCAGAGCAGTAGGTCACCATATTTATCCTCTCTATCAGACAGCAGCCAGAACAGCAAGCGCTTTGATTGTGTGTGCGATGGCGAATTTTGACAGATGGGGGAGAAATAACAGTTTGATTTCAGTGTCACACTAATACAAGCACCTGATTTCCTGACAAGTGAATGAATATTTCTGCATTCATCTCATCTTTACCGTGTCAAATCACAGATCCAGAGCATTACTGATTCATCCCGCGGATCTATCCGCCGTAAGAACCCGGCCGCTGTGACCACCCAGCTGAGTGTGACCGAGGAGCCGCCTGCAGCCAGTAAGGAGGAGAAGCCTGAAGAGGAGGTAGGGTCACGTTCACCAAGGGGGCACAGCTGACATTGGTTTTAGTGTAAAGTTTAGTTTCTGTTGATGCACAAAGTGAGGGGATTAGTTGAACATTTTGGGGACATTTGATGTGATTCCTATAATAGAATTTACTAGATCTCTTAGCAGGAATTAAAACTTAACATTTCTGGTCTTGAAATGATTTATTTTCTGAATAATATTGTTTTCATTTAATGAAGGGATGCATGTTCAAAAGAAGCAGGTAATTCACAAAATGACTCTCCTTCCTCCCCTCTCTCAAACACTGTGGCTCTCTGTGACTCTTTACCTGCATTTCCACTTCAACCGTGGCTCTTTCATGTTAACATACATGTAAAACCACATCCGTCCTCTTCTCCTCTCGTCTCATAGTCAAAGTCGGCCTCTTCCCCTGTGTCCCCCCCTGTTCAGGTCCAGCTCATCCACGACAACACCACTCCAGCCAGCCCCGCGACCCCCGCCACCCCTCTGACCCCTGGAGAGGAGGCTCAGAGCCCCGGAGAGCAGATCCAGAGGACCTGGACTGAGAAGTGTGACGGCGAGCCAGCAAAGCCTCCCGGAGCAGCCACACCAGAGGACATCAAAGATATCTTCAATATGAAGCCGTGAGTGCTTTGAAATGCTCAGCAAACTGTTAGCTTCTGTAAAAGTCAACAAGACTAGCTTTAATGCTGCAGGGATACAGAACTTTATGTAGGAGAGGTGTGATAATGATGTATTTCTCTTCTTATAATGCTGCAGTGAGTGGGAAAACCTGTAAGTATTGAAGTCAACATCAGCTCTATTTCATCCATTTACACCCTGTTCTGATCCACTCAGGCCCGTGAGAAGGCAAAGTTCTTTAAAAAAAACATGTGTGAATGAGCATCTGTCATCCTTATCGGACCGAAAATGTTTTCTTTCTTTAAAACCCGAATCGATGTGGATCAGTTTGACCTCCTCTGTCATTTGTCTTCACCCAGGAACCAGTTCAATGTGCGACGTATGCACACAGCACTCCGGCTGAATGAAGTCATTCTTAAAAAGTCCTCAGAGGCCAAACTAGTCCTGCTCAACATGCCGGGGGCTCCCAAGAACCGGACAGGTGACGAGAACTGTATCCTTCATCAGGACAGGAGTAGGTTTACAGAGAGGAGACTCTGTGTTAGTCACAGCGTCGCCTTCCTTCCAAACACAGGTAATCAGCTTGGACACTGCTGTCAGTTAGACTCAGATCCAGGCCACCGCTTGAGTCTCATCAACAGTGGTGTATTTACATCAATACATCTCCAGATGATGGGTTTCTTCATTTTCTGTGCTGGATGTGAAAATAGGCCATAATGTTTCAACATTTTAAGAGGACATATTTAATTTACTTAACAGATAGCACTTCCAGTTGTGCTCAACTCATAACTGTGTGCAAATGATTGCACAATTTGCACAGCAGGTCAAAACAAAAAACTAAGGCACTGAGCTTTTTGCAGACCTCTATGACTCAACTATAAGGAGGTAAATATCAGAGAAAAGCTATAAAAAGCATTTCTATTGCTTTGTGTAAACCCAGAAGCCCAGTGGTACCATTGATTGTAGGAGGGAAAAAAAGCAAAGAGTAATGACACCAGCAAGACATTTCCAAGACTTGTGGGATCCCCACTGGACCATCTGGGAAACGGAGTAGCTAAGAGAAAGCTAAATTTGGTCTGGGACCAAATTAACAACTTAACAGCTTCTTTGGCAGAGCCTTGGAAATTGTCTGCAGAGACGAGAGAAACAATGGTTTCAAGTTTGGCAAATACAATTTGATCTGTTCCTCAGGAAAAACACAAACTTCTGCTCATCATGTGCTTAATGCCATTAGTGAACTGTGCTTCCTCCTGCAAGAGACACTTCTCAGAATTTAAATGATCACAAAAAATAGCAGAAATTTACAAACGGGTCATGTAGCGCTCAGTATGATGACTTGGTGCAAGAGTTGTTTTGAATGCCTGGAAATGAGCTGCTAGTCTGTCACCATTCAGCAGCAGTGTCTCTCCCAATCTATTGCTCCAGTCAGAGGACTACTTCCTGCTTCTAGAGACTTTGTTTACTTTGAGTGATGTCACTTGTGAGTAAGGTCCTTTCTGTAGATAAATAACTGATAAAGCGTCACTTCAGAGTGAGTTCTAAGAGACTAGAATAGCTCCAGGGCCGGTTTAGAAGCCCACATTTAAACCTCATGAATACCTGTGGATACCTGAAAATGGAAGTTCAAGTCTTCACTATTTATTCTGTCAGTTTGTAAGGATCAGTCAGGAAGTTTAGAATGAACTGTTCTTGTAGTTTCTTTAACTTTCCCCTCACAGATATGGAATTCCTCGAGGTTCTCACTGAAGGTCTCAACCGGGTCCTCCTGGTCCGCGGAGGAGGCCGTGAGGTCATCACCATTTACTCCTGAGAGCGCAGCCCCCCCTCCCTCCTTAACGACCCCCCCCCCTCCCTCAGCTGCCGCTCTCATGTCAGCTGTATTCTCACCTTTTCATCAACTCTGCTTCATTATCAGGTCACGTATATTTCTGCGAAATATTCCTCTCACACCCAACAAATAGCCCAGCTCAGCTTCAACGCCCCCCCCCC
>SSNR01000817.1:0-33052 GCA_006937965.1 Callopanchax toddi | reverse complement strand
CCCCCCCCCCCCCCCCCCCCCCTCCACAGCAGACAAACCCTTCTCACCGTAGTCCAATAATCTGCTCTAATGCAAACTTACCAAACTTAAAACATGTCGAGTTTTCCTCAGTTTGCTAGTTCTCTACTGTAGTAACTTGGTCAGGAGGAGGTCTGCTGATGGGTGCGGGTTCTTGGCTGAGGTGTGAGAGCACATGCATGTATGTGTCTTTGTTCTAATCTCTGCAGATTTTATTTTTTTCTAAACACACACACACGCAAAAGTTGATATAGATGCAGCTTCAACTGGGTTTGTCTGAGAGCCAGCTGAAATGAGCTCAGCGTAGGACTGTCTTTTTAGTCCCCTCATGGTGATCGGACACTTCCCACCGCCCGTTGTCTCTGATGTGAATTATCGTTCATGACAAAAGACTCTGCAGCCCACTGTCGGGACCACCAGCCGGAGGAAGGAGGAGAGGACAGACATGAACTGTGAAATCCACGTATATGAGAGACTGAAACCTGGGTCAAACCTGCAGAATTATCTCCAACCTGATCGCTCCTTAGCATGGCGTTCTGTGTTTTTACTCCACTCGTTCTGTTACTGCCAACCCACATCCCACCTCACCCCCTACACACACACACACACACTCCTTTCTGCTCATTTCTTAGTGGCTGGTTGTTTCTGTGGCCACTGTTAGTGCCAAAAAAAAAGTAAAAGAAGATACGAGGCTTGCTTGTTGAGATTGACACGTAATTAAACTGTGAATAGTTTCATAGCAGAACGCTGGGGTGACAGCAGAGTGGGGAGTCGGTACAAACCCCCCCCCCCTCCTGAGGAGATAATCGTCGCCTCTTGACCCTCGTGTGTGACTCACTGTAAATAATGTACAAGCTCTGATGCGTTGTTGGTATGAGTGTAGTATTTTTGTGACAAACTAAACAGCTTGTATTGGGGAGAAAAGGTTCCTTTGCTCAGAAGCTCGACTCGAAAACGCTGTTTTGAAAAAAAGTTATTTATTCTATCTATTTATTGGCTCCTGTCACTATGGTAACCTCAACAAAGCAAAGCACCTGCACTCTTCATCACTGTGCGACAAAGTGGAATATTGATGATTTCATCAAGTTGATTTAAAAAAAAAAGCTAAATGTTATTTTTTCATCCAGAGAACAAATAGTTATCCATGTTTATACACAGAAGTTATACATATTGATAAAAAACAGTATTTATGTCATTTTGATTGTCACTCAAAGCTCTCTCTCTCTATATATATACTTATATATATACATATATATCATTGTTTTGCCAAATTCACATACATTACATGTGCCATATCAAAGTATTTTTCAAAGAGAAATAGTTACGAAAATTCTAGTAAGAAGAGAGAACAAAGCGTGGTAAGTAAAGTTACCTGATGTGAAACTAGAAGAATGAAGACACTGAAAGTCACCCTGTAGATAATTAAAGAATGAATGTTCAGCACTTTATAAAAAACACCAGGCTGCTGAAGCGTCTGCTCGAACCCCGGCGAGATGTTGAACATCTATCAGTTATTTGTTTATAGGGTCTTGTCGAAGGAAAACAAAGAGGACAACGGCTTCTGTAGCTACGAAAAACTCACTTTATCCACAAGAGCGAACTCTATGCAGTAGATCCTCCAGCCAGATTTTATAAAACAAAAACTCCAGATCGTTGACAACTTGAGCCACTTGCGTCCCTGGTTGACTGACTCGTGAGGAAATCATCTTTAGGTTTGAGGGGAAAGTGCTTTGGATGGAATGTGCAATAGCTGAAATCTGGACTCACGTGTTTACGTTATTTATTTTTTTACACATATATTTTGTATATGTAGATTTCGTAAGTCTGATACGATCCTGAACCATCTCACTCTGACCAATGACAGCTGTCACTTTACTTTAATTAGTCCCATTTTTTTTCTTGAAGAAACTATTTTTGGTCATTTGCACTTGTATTAGAAGTATAAATATAAATAAATTCATATATATATATATATATATACATAGTATATACAGTATAGAAAAGGAAAACTTAGTTTCTAGAACTATTTAAAAAGCGTATTTAATGTTTTTAGTGTTGCTTGAATGATCATATGTTGTGAATGCTGCTAGTATCTATAGATTTATTTGTACTGTAAATAGAAAAGACAAGATAAAGTGAAAAAGGGTATAGACAAATACATATCAGCGGCGGCGGTGGTTACCTAACGAGACAAGGCTGTATCTGTATACATTTGGCCTGCTGTTCCTGGACAGGGTTAACTTTCTGTTTGAATTTAAATAAAAAAAGAAATATATATATATATACACTGAATATCTTGATGCAATATTACAACTGCGGGCAAATCACTCACCCTTCTCCCCTTTCTTTTATGATGCTCTCTTTATCGTTACTGTCTTTTAACCCCACAAGTAAAGAGAAGCAACTTTAAGGTAATGAGTTGAATTTCTGTGGTGCATTTAAATTAGCCGGCAGAAGTCACCGACATGTTTAAATATGAGAATTTCTGATGTATTTGATAAATGTTGCTGCTTGGGAAAAACTACCTTTGACATATGTGACGCTCAACAGGAAGCAACTGATAGTTTTCAAAGTTTTTGCAGTGCCAAATCAGTAGAATTTTTTACCATGCTTGTCACAGACGACGAAGTTGCTCGCAGCAGTTTTTAAAAGAGCGCAGTTATTTTAGGACTATCTACAGCATTGCCTGCATCATCTGAGCCTTTTAAATCCATTCAAAAGAAGAGATATTTGATGTTTATTGGAGAAGTTTATTGGAAATGAATTTATTTATTGAAGTATAAATGTTTTATAATTGCTGTTTGCATGGTACTATGTGGCAATATTTGTTTCAGTGGTTTCTATAGTGATAACTTACATGTGCAAGTTGCAGCGTGGTGGTGGGAGGGAGGGGGGAGTCGGCCAGTCGTTCTTAAAGAGTTACAGATTTTTGAGGAGTTTTGCCACGCAGTCGGCAACAAGGCCAAACCTTGAAAACAAGTCTTTTGCAAAAAAAAAAAAAAAAAGAGAGAAACTGTTTGAGTTCACTTTATTGTTATATTTAAAACTTTCTCAAGTAGTTTTATGTAACATCATAGATTTTGTTTGTGAATAGATGAGCCTTAGGAAGGGTCATTTCACTTTTGTAAATATATATATCACTTAAGTCAGAAACACTAACATACTGGTGTTGTCTTTTGTTGTACACTGTTCTATCACTGTGGACAAAGTTATGGCGTTTTGTAAGATCATGTGCAATATTGTTCTCACAATGTTTTTGTTTTTTCTTTATGTAATCAGTTAGGCTTTTATTTTTCTTACTTTTAAAGGTGTCAGCAGTCACTGACTTAATTACAGCTTTTGTCACCAGATCTTTTGAACCATGAACATCTTAAATGTTAAATCCAAACGTGGCTGATGCAGCAAAGCACTTCACGCTCAGTGATCTCCATCTACAGTGAGGTGTTTTCAACAAGAACCTGCTCTGTTGGATGCTCTCACAGTGACCTCTGGTGGCAAATGAGTGTATTACAACCAGCTGACTGCTCCTATTAGTTTATTTTAGCATCCACACTTACTGATTTGGATAGGATTTGAGCATTTTCTTGGACAGTTAGCATGCATTTCCTTTTTTTATTGCCAAATTTATTCAGAAAAAAGTATTAATTGTCAAATTCATTGTGCTTGTCACTCAATCTGTGAGGTGAGTCCTCCCAGAATCCACCCCTTCTCATCACATCTGCCCCAACCCCTTGATCTCCCACATCCTTGCCACAGAAATCCACCCCAGCTCTGTATTTTAAATGTGATTGCAGTGTAATTCTGAAAAATGATCAAAGAATATAAAACTTGCGCTTCCAATTCTGGTACAGGCTCTGCTTGGACACAAAGAGGCAATCAGCTAAGGAACCAGCATGTCCCTCTCCCCCCACTCCAACTGATCAATGATTTAGATCAGATCAGATTTGTCACCTGCGCAACTGTAGCATGAAGAAAAAACCTGCCGGTGATCATTACTCAGTCTCCATCCTTAAATGGATCTTAAGGGCTCTGAACACATCTGTAACTGGGTTGGGGAGGCTGTCCTGTTAAGGCGAACAGAAATAACTAAACCAATCTCTGATTATTGCAGAGAGGGCACACTGTCTGCAGCTAAGATCTGGACCCTTCAGTGGATCACAAATGTTCCTGATGAGGAATGGAAAATAAATAACCGCACTTACATTTCATGCAGCTGATCTCTCTGGAAGTTCAATGAGAAACTGTTGGCGTTGTCCAAGCAGAGCCCAACTCCAGGTTATGTTGTGTTACTCAGTGCATGCATGCAACTACCCTGAACAAGGTGTGCTGAAAATATATTGAGTGTTTGTGATATACAAGTATTGTTTCTATCAGTCAGAATCTTTTATTTCTAGTAGTATATATTTTTTTCTTTCATTAGGACTGGCCTATTGTTGTATTCAAGATTACTATAGAAGATTCTATTTTTTAATGGTAGATCTATCAACGGTCCTCTTATTGTGTCAGTTATCTTCAAATGATTACCAAAGTTCATTTCAGTTCGGTCTGAAATCGTGTGGTCCAGTGAATTAGATACAGACAAGGAAAAGCTGTTTGAACTTCCTCTGAAAACGTGTAGCAATCAATGAAAACCTTCAATCAACATTAGATGTGCCAAAAATACCTAATTTTAATACAATTTGTTTAAAAGGTGGCATTTTCACTGCCAAGCCAGAACTGAAGATTAAACTCTTTTAGCTTGCCAGCTGTTTTTTGGGTTCTGGGGAGGGGAGGGGGAGGGGGGACTGGAGCGGCACACAAACTGGAAATAGGAAAAGATATTTGAGTAAACAACTTTCCAGAGCTTGAGCTCTTAACACATTTAACTTTTGTGTTAGGTATCTGGCCTGTTTCCACTGTTTGTGCAAAGCCAAGTTGGCAAGCTGGATATTAATCTTCTCACTTAACAACATGCTTCCCATGTTTTGTCCTTAAATACTTGAAGCTTTCAGAAGTATTTAATTTGATAAGCAGCACTTTCCTCCAGAGGATCCTTGACTCTGTCCTGACTTGATTTTAATTCACTGGTTTGTTGGAAATATTTTGTATGACTGCTTGAAAAAGATGGATGTAGATGATAGACAATATAAACCTGTGTTAAATTTCACCAATATAAAAATGTTTGTTCCTCCTGAACCATTCATGACTTTTCCTAGTCTTATGGTAAAGCTGTAGTGTTTTCCTTTTAGTTCTGTGGGAGTGTGGATGTGTACACGTGCACTTGTAACTGCTGGGGGCAGGGGTGGTTATGGGCAAGGGTGGGAAGGGGCTACATGTAAATAAATCAAATACAGTTAGTGTGGAGGTGTTTATTTTCTGTGTCAGTGTAAGTTAAATATTCTAAAGTTAAAAAAAGACATGTATTCTCTATTGTGATTCATCATGGTACATTAAAAAGAGGAAAAACGTAGTTTTATCCTGCATTTCAAATGCTTATCTCTATGGCTTCTGGCGATACCCGTTCCATTTTATAGATTTGTCAGCACAAAATGCAATAAACCAATATCATTTTATTACAGCAAGTGTGTTGAGTTTTTAATTATGTTTAAGTTTGACAATGACAACAAAAGTACAAATTATACACTGTGCAAACCTATAAAACATTCAACAGATAATGGTTGGAAAATAACCGGCTCCATCAAAAATCGAAAAAGTAACTTCATCAACTCGCTTTAAAAAAATTGAATAAAATTCTTCAGGCAATCAACTGAAAATACTCAGACTACTAACTGGTCTGAAAGTTATTCAGTTTTAACAACACTGAGGAAAAATAAAAACCTTTACAAAACATCCCTACAGTCTACAGATACAAAGCTGGAAAATCCAATCACACAAAGATGTGGTGTCGACTTCTATCGGGGCAGGACTGAAGATTTTATTATAACGCATCAGTAGTGGCGGGGATACATGGACATTGGTGGGACCTGGCCCATACCGGGTGCTGGTCTTGGGGGTGGTTGCTGACTGGGCCCTGGGCCCACCAGGTTATTGAGAGATGGACCACTTTGAATCAGAGTATCAAGAGCTTTCTGGACACTCGGATTGTCAAAATTGATGCCCGAAGTAGAGGAGGGGGGTCTCTGACCAGGTGGTGGTACAGGCATGCGGCCTGGTGGGGTGCTGTAGCTCTGGGATCCAGCTGTAGGACCACTGGGCATGGGTGGGCGAGAGGGGTTCTGGGAAGGAGGACCAAGAGAGCTGTAGGGGTGTGACGGGGGGGCAGCGGAAGAAGGAATGTCACCAGTTCCTGGTAACGGCCCAGAGCCGCTGTTAAACAGACTGAGGATTTTGGCCTGCAGCTCCTGTTGATTGCTTGGGTTAGCTGAGGAGCTTGAACCAACTGACAGGTGACTTGATGGCGGAGGGGCATGAGTAGATGGAGGGAGTCCTGCAGAAGATGGAGCATCACGATGAGCTCCTGAAGGAACTCCAACATGAACTCCAGCTATAAAGAAAACATTCAGTCAAAATTTGATGCAACTACAGATAAGAAATCTATTCTATTATGGATGAATTTTGTATTAATGGTCATTAAAGTCTCCAAACAATGTGTTAAGTGAAATGTTGTGAATTTGCATTTCAAATTACCTGCAAGAGGATCTGCTGGACCTCGTACAAGGCGAGCTCGTTTGTCTTTTAGGTATGCAATCAGACTGTCCAGTTCCTCTGGAGTTAAAAACCTACCAGACAACCAGACAGAGAAGGGTCATTACTCCTTGTGCAGAGACTTATTTTTCTTCAACAGTCAGAAGGCATAATTCCAAAATATTTCATTGTAATCTGAACGGAGAACAATGTCTGAGGACATTAAATTGGGATACCTGTTTTCAGCAAGAAGTGTGATGCCAGTGAGAACTGAAATGGGATGACTCTCTCTGTCAGCTTCCCGAAGTAAAACATCATCTGCCATCTTGGCGGCCTTTCGGGCAATCTCCTCTCGTTCTTTTTCACGGTTTTCCACTTTATAGGTGTCATAGTTGTGGGCAACCAGCATCATGGCATCTTGCATTGGCATGTTTCGATGTTCTATGGCAATAATTAGCACCACAACAGTAAATAAAAATCAAGAATTTAATAAATGTAGACTGATGATCTTTAAAATGCTTCCTTTTTTAAATGCAGTTTTGAGTTACCTTGAGGCGTGCCAAACAGGATGTTGACAGTGCACGAGCGGTGCACCTGATGCTGCTGGGTAATGATGATGGCAAAGGGAGTACGAGCTCGGCCTACATCCTCAAGTGCCTGGGTGAGAGACACTTCTGTGTTGAGGAAGATCAGATCCACCACCATTCCCAAATCCCGGACTTTACGCCCGACCGTCTCTGCATACTCCCTACTGTTGATTTTAAAGCAGAAGTGCAGGAAGGGGCACACACAGGAGCAAAATTAAATAAAAGCATGTCATGTTTTGGATAAACATCTTATCACAGTTGTAATCAGCACTCCCTGTAAAAAACAGAAAGCAAACCTACTTCTGTGCCTTGTTGACGACGATCACGGAGCAGTCAACAGGACGATCAGTGTCGTAGCGTCGCTGCAGTTCCTCATAGTACTGTCGATACAGTTCATTGCGCCGGCGCTCTTCTGGTCGAGCACGATCGTCTACTATTGTTGAAAATGTTTAAGATGTGAAGTTATACCAAACACCCCCAAAAAAGATTTCCGAGTTTTTAACTGAATATTTTAGAGGAAATCTGTTTTCTTGAGAACAGAAATAGATCATAGCACTCTAGACTAATTGACACTAAACTATAAAAGTGTGATGTGCTCTCTATAGCACCCACCTGGCTCACGACGTCCATTCCAGGGATCCATGTAAGGATCCCTATAAGGTTCTTCCTTCCTCCTGTAAAAGTCTTCTGTGCTGCTGCCACCGCGGTAGTACCTGTCATACTCTTCTCTGCTGCATTCAAAGAATAAAAGTTCAGATAAAAATGCAATTGTGGAATTTACAACTTGCAGTTGATGGACTGACTGTCATCACCTATATGCAGGATCTCGAAGGTCTGGCCTCAGGTCTTTCTCTCTGCTACCTGCACGGTAGCGATAATCAGGGTCCCGAGTGTGACTTCCTGGTCTGGGCTCTCTACCAGGGTCCCTTCCATCACGGTCTCGAGGCTCATGTCTGTCACGCCCATAAACAGGTGAACGTGACCGAGGACGGGGCTCTTTGCTGTACGAAGCCCTGAGAATAAAAAACTATATTAGTGCAAAACAATTGAGCGTAGTTTCCAAGAAAACAAAACTGACATTTAAAAACCAGCTGAATGGTGAGGACAGGCCTACCGCAAGCACTTTAATGAAAGTTGACCTGTATTCATTTCAAACGTAAAAACAACAGCAAACAAAAAGTCTTGTTTATCTGAAAACCAAATTTGATCCGGGAAAATTTTTTTTAAATGTTTCCATTGATTTGACAAGTGTCACGGTCAAGTGTTTGAGAAGGTTTAGAAATACACAAGTAGCACTGCTGCTGAGGCTCTTTCAAAATTGGTTTATTTCCCACGATATTGCTACCTTGATCTTTTATGTAAGAAAGAACCCCATCATTAATTAAGCAACGCGCCGACCGTTAAGTTGGATCAAAGTGCAAAATATTTTGCCAAGAAATGAACGATTTGTCCAAAGAATAGTTTTGTGACCGACTTTTGGGGACCTTTGCGGATTGTGGCAAATCACGACAGCCAACTTACCATATGCAACTGAATGAAGTTTAATCAACAGTATTCCAGACATTATGTGCTTCTATACCCAAATCTGTCAAATATTTATCCATTGATGAACACACAACTACTTAAAAAGTTAATGATGTTTGGTATCTGGTGAAATTTCAGGATAATTCTAAAATACACTTTAACCTTCATAGGTGAAGTTAATGTGACCTTCTCTAAACCTTTAAATGCACAACTTTCAGTACTTTCTGCACAACTTGCTGTTCTTTTAACAAGGGGCTTAATGGTAAAAACAGGTGTTTGATCAATGACCCAACCAATACATTTCCTGGTTCAATTAAAGAGTAATTCTTCCTCATCGTGCTGTTCACATTCTGACATGACATGAGACCAAGACAACACCTAATAAATGATCAAGAGTACCTCACCATTGCAAGACTTCAAACAGGATGTTCTCAAACAGAAGTGGCCACTGAACATAGAGTGTCATCAGCAGTTTGCTACAGAGAGACTGGAAGAGTCAATGAGAGGCAAAGAAGTGAATGTTCTTTGGCCACATCCCACACTGATATCCATTCATTGTGAACATTTCCCCATGGAACCAATCATGAATGCCACACAACTCCAGGATTATTTAAGGGAGTTGAGAGACACCCAAGTGTCATGTCAGCCCATTTAAAACAGTTTATAGCACTGTTGAAAGTTGATACATGCAGAGCAGAAATTATGGTTATCAATTATGTTGAAAACATCAAGGAGAGCATCAGCCACTGTTGTCACCAGACCAGCCTTTGGTGGTGGTGTTACAGTGTGAGCAGGTGAGTCTACGGAACTGCCCTACACTTTGTGAATGGCACTGTGACAAGCTGATACTACCTGAAAACATTATTAATCCAGTCATTGTGTCTATGCATGAACAATACAGCCTAATTTTTTCTTCATGGACAGCAATGCTCCAGCTCACTGAGGTCACATCATTAGGGAATGGATGCAAGAGACTGGGGTACCTTAAATGGAGTGGCCTGCACTTTCACCAGACCTGAATCCTATAGAAAACCTATGGAATCAGCTGAGTCACCATGTAGAGGCTTCTAACACTGTACCCCAGAACCTCAATGACCTGAGCATTGCCCTTCAACAAGAATGGGATGTCATGCCTCAGCAGACAGTAAGTTGACTTGTGAACAGCATGAGAGGTTGTTGTGAAGCTGTAATTGATGCTCACGGTCACATGGAAAGTTATTGAGACATTGATTTTTGTTGGGGTATACCCACCAGTTGTTGGCTTTCGTTTCAATAAATTGTTTGAGGTAAGGAAATCACCATTGCATGCTCCTATTTCCATGATCACTGAAGCATGAACTTTTTACAGAAGTCTCACCAGTAAGCCAAATATCCTTAACTTTTTGTGAGTAGTAAATATATATATATATGTAACCATAAATAGTTTTTGCAAGTGGTCACCTGTGAGCTAGCCAAAGTACCACCACATACGCTCCAAGGATCAACTTTCCATTTGTGGAGAAAAAAAAAATCACTTTGATAGCATTTTGTTCACGTGCACAAACAGGCCGACGGTTGTGTATTATTTCACTGAAGTTCTTCAAAAATAATGATAGAATGATTTATCTGATACTAAAACAAGCAAAATATAAATGATTAGCTTTGAGAAGTGTTTTAAATTAATACCAGATAAAAACCCTAACACTGGGTTCCTTCTTTTTTAATGTAGCCTTTCTGCCATGGAACCCTTGTGTACTGATGGGTAAAATCTGATTTGTTACACAGAACTATAATGTAGGACAAAAAACCTGCTTACTGCTACTTGACTGAGGCTTTACAATAAGCAGAAGCTTGCATATTTTAGTCACATGAAATGCTGTACAGAAATCAAAGTATATTGGAAAACGTGAAGAATCTTTGAGACAGACACTTTAAATTACACCAATGAGTCTCTCTTCTTTATTTCAACACATCAAGAAAAATTTACTTTGTGTTAAATATTGATTATTTCATATAAATAATACAAACCCATCCAAAGGGTAGTGCACAGCTTCCATCAAGTAGAAAATAACCCATGGAGAAAATTTTAGATGAAAGTAATTAAATACCCTTTTCGTTTTTGTTTTTTTACCGACACCCGAGGCGATGGTAGTTCGTCACACCCATTTCGCGTTACTTTACCTTCGTGGAGGGCTCTGCTGGGATTGAGGTTTAGCTTGTCGTCGTTCCACTGCCATATTTACATCTGAAAATAAATCAATCCAAACGTTGAACACAACAGTGACATGTAGATCAGCTCATGTTGTTCACGCAAAATGAGAGGCCGCGTCACTTTCATGATCCAAATTAAATTGAACGCCACGATCAAAATCTGAAAAAAGTTGAAGCTTGCGACATATCCAAAAAATAGCAAATTGAGTAGCCAAATCTGTGGAGCGAACAAGAGTGAGAAAAGATCAAAATCTTTCAACCACAATTTTAAAAATAACTAGCGACGTTTTACTGTGGTAATTTGGGTTAAAAAAAAAGTTTTTTAATTAATCCGTAAATCAGCTATACCTAAATGTAGTGATGCATGAAATGAATTCTGAGAAAAATTATAACCTGTTGAAAATAAAATAACATTAAAGTTATTTTGATTTACTTAGCATTTTTCAGTTGATTGAAGGTCTAATTCACAATATACAGGGTTAGTTAGGGCTCTTGTTTTACTTTTGTGCATTCTTGCTTAACATTACTCAAATTGATTTTCAAACAAACGGAAGTTGTACATTCATGATTTTACAGCAGGTGACCAATAAGACCAAATGCAACATGTGTTTAAAACATCACAAATTTAATATTTACTTGCCCTTAGCTAACCTTATGATTTATAAATGAATGCAATATTTCCAGCAGATGAAACACTTTAATAAATCACAACTGATGTTTGCAATGTGTCAAATTTGCTATTTTTCTACTTCATGCATAGTTTTAACATTTGATAGCCAACACTTATTCCACAATGGTCCACAAAACCCTCTACTATAAACCATTATTTTAAAAGTATTAAGTAGGCAAGTTCTTATTTACCTTCTTTTATGTTGACATGTTTCGACCATCGACTGCAGTCTACACTTCTGATGAAGACCGCAGTTGACAGTCGAAACATGTCAACATAAAAAGAAGGTAAATAATAACTTGCCTAAAACCTTACATGTCTGAACAAAAAGAACTCTAATATTTCGTTAAATGAGAGTCAAGGTTAGATTGAAATTCAGGAGATAAAATTTGATCTTTGCCATGGTCATAGAACACTGTCAGCTCGTTACCCTTGCAAAATAAGTGTGCATTAAAACTGAACCAGTATTCATGTATTTTGCTCACTTTGAATGACCCTGTCTCTTATAGTACTGCCCTGTGGGAAGTACTTTGAAAGTATGGGTTTTGGGACCCCTATTAAGACCTAATTGGTCCCTGTACAACCAGTCACAGCTTTGTTTGCGTTGCTGATAAAATGTCAAAATTTCAAGGTAGAGTCAAGAGACAAAAGGTAAAAATGTCAATAATGAACCGAGTGAAAATGTGCACAGCCTCATGCCAACATCATAGCTAGCATACGTACATTTCTACAGGTATCAGTCTGGTTGGCGAAACTTAATGGGTATGCTGAGAAACTCAGTGTGAAAGTCATTTTTATTTCCACCAGACACACGAGTGGATATTCAAGCATGAGTAAAGTAGAGCAGTAAACCCCTTAAAAAGATTAAGCCTCATTAAAAGGATATTATAAATAGAACATAGGCATAGCTTTAACGGAATATTTTCCATCATTGACCGTTTAAAAAATTTTTATGGACAAATCTGAAGGCCGGTCATTTTGACGGATTACAATTCACACACCTCCACACTTGGTGGCAAGTGAGCAGATTATTTAGCTCTTTCTCGATGACCTTGTTGGCTTCACTTGAAAAAAGTATCACAGCAGCTGAGAGTCCACAGTTTCCTCAAAAACCTCAATAACTGCGGTGATGTTGAAATGGGGACTGATGTAGTGGAGAATGAAGATGCTTCATTACACACAAGAGCAGGTGTCCAATTCAAGTCCACGCAGTCCAGGAGGAAGTTTCAGGCCACAGCAGGTGAACTGTTCGTTATTTCAATTGTTCAATCTCCTAATTTGAAAGCAGGGGTGAACACAATATTTTCTATTAGGTACTCTAGTGAGTAGGGCTGAACGATCTATCGTTTTTAGACCGAAATTGCGATTTCAGAAAACACAATCACGTGATCGTCAAAGCTGCGGTTTTTTGCTGAGCACCTAACTGACCTAGGATCTATTGTGTTGGGGTCCTGCATCAATCACGTGGTGATCACGCAGCCTCCCCACTGTCATCAAGCTCACCTACGAGCGACACTAACCAATTAGCTGCTCCTGCTTCAAAACGTTCTTGTGAAATGGCTTCAGCAGAACCGGAGTTAGGAGATTTAATCTCCAAGAAAAACAGCACGTCGGTCATTTGGGAGTATTTCGAGTTTGAGACTGCAGACGTGCAACAGAAACAGGTACTGTGCAGAACCTGTCGCGCTAAAGTTGCAACTTCTAGCGGAAACACGACGAACTTATACCGGCACTTGAAAAATCATCACAAGCACTTGCATGAGGAATGCATGATAAAAAAGTCCGGTGAAAAGTCGAGTGAAAGTGATGTTCAGGCCCACAGTAGTAAACAGTCAACAATTACGGAGTCTTTTGCTAGTGTGACACCGTATGAGTCCAGCAGCAGAAGACATCGGGAAATAACAACAGCCATAACGCACTACATTGCCAAGGACATGGTGCCTATTAACACGGTCACTAAATACGGATTTAAAAACCTCCTCCGCACACTGGACAGAAGATATAATAATAATAATAATGCATCAGTTTTATATAGCGCTTTTCAAGGTCACTCAAAGATGCTTTACAGAGTTGCATTATTCATTCACACAGTCATTCTCACCGGTGGTGGTAAACTACGACAGACGTCTGTAGCCACAGCTGCCCTGGGGCAGACTGACAGAAGCGAGGCTGCCATTCTGCGCCATCGGCCCTTCTGACCACCACCAACATTCACACACAGTCACACTCACACAGAAGATATGCGATACCCTCGCGCACCTACTTCAGCCAGGTTGCCATCCCACAGCTGTACGCCAAGTGTAAAGAAAAAGTGGTAACGGAGATGCAAAATGTTCAGTATTATGCCTCAACTACTGATATGTGGTCAAGCAGAACAACCGAACCATATATGAGTTTGACTGTGCATTTTGTGAATGATGAGTTCGAAATGAAAAGTCGCTGTCTGCAGACAGCATACTTTCCCACTGACCACACCGGAGAGAATATCGCACAGGGTCTGAGAGAGTGTCTGTCAAGTTGGGGTCTGAGAGAAGAGGACCAGACGTGCATCACAACTGACAACGCAGCAAACGTCATCAAAGCAGTGGAACTTAATGACTGGACCAGACTTCAGTATTTTGGACACAGGCTGCATCTCGCAATTGGTAAGTGTGTGTGTGTGTTTTAATTTATACATATTAATGTGATGTAAGAATTTTGTTAAATATTAAGTAGATTTTCTCATAATTGATTTGAAGCCTCCAAAAATTTTAAATTTATAATAACATGTTTAACTCAATATTAGATGATGAACAATGTGTTATGTGCTTTTGATCATTTATTTCCTTACCGGTTTGCTTTCTATAAATGATTTTCATGTATTTTCTTTGCTGTCTTGCTAGAAAATCTGCATTGCAAATTCTGCCATGACGTTTTGAGCCTGTAATGCTCTTATAATGTTTATGTTGTTCTTCTTCTTTTTGCCCAGAAAATGCCGTTAAAGATGATGCAAGAGTCAAGCGAGCAACTGGACTTTGCAAACAAATAGATGGTGTCTTCTCTCATAGCTGGAAAAAGAAGACGGCGCTGAAAAAGGCACAGCAAGAGTTCAGTTTACCTGAGCACTCACTCATTACAGTGTGTGAGACAAGATGGGGTTCAAGGCAAAAAATGATAGGGAGGGTGCTTGAGCAGAGCAAGGCGTTGTCTCAGGTTCTGTCTGAAGACAAGAAGACACGTCACCTGGTCCCCACTTGGCAGGACACAGATGTCCTTGAATCAATCAACAATGCCATTGGGCCTCTGCAGGAATTTACAGATGCTTTGTCTGGTGAAGCATATGTAAGTGTGTCATACCTGAAGCCAGTCCTCCATCTTCTGAAAACATCCATCCTAACTGGAAAAGATGAGGACACGGATCTTACTAAGGAGATAAAGTCCAGAGCTCTTGCCTACATTGAAGATAAATACAGCGACCCAGCCACACAGGAGCTACTGGACATGACTTCATTCCTGGATCCTAGATTCAAGACAGACTACATAAGTGCAGAGAATGTCCCAGACAAAGAAAAAGTGAAGCTTCAAATGGAGCAGGTGGCACGAAAGGTAACTTGTGTTGTTTTTTTGTGTGTTGTTTACTAATACAAAACGCCAAGTTATATTTTTAAATTGGTTGGCTTTTTTGTTTACATAAAAAGGCCAAATTGCTCAAAATCATATCAGACTACAAACTTTTGACAGCTTTATCTCTGTTTTACAGGAGAAGAGGGCTCGTCTTAGCACCACAGACGCCACGCCCCAGGGTGCAGTAGAGGCAGCTCCGTCCACCACCGGGAAGGGAAAGCGCTCATTGGGCAGCTTCTTCAAGAGCAAGGTTGTGCCTCCTTTCCTTCACTGTGCAGTTGGAGAATGCTCTTAAAGCTGAGCTGGACAACTACCTGATCATTCCAACTATTGATGGAGAGCAAGATCCACTGGCCTGGTGGAGAGTGCACAGAGTTAACTTTCCATGGCTGAGCAAACTGGCTTGTAAATTTCTGTGCATACCAGCCACCAGTTCACCATCAGAGACAGTGTTTAGTGCTAGTGGCAATGTTGTCACATGTCAGCGCTCATGTCTAAAGCCATCCAAGGATGACATGCTGGTTTTCTTGACTAAAAATCTGTAAAGAGTGATGTAGGGTTCTCATGGAAAAAGTGTTATTGCTGAGTATTTTTGAGATTTTATTTGTTCCGCATTTCACTCTGACTTAGTGTCAGCCTTTGTTTACAATTTTTCAGTTTCTACACGAGTGCAATACTGTTGGGCAGGACCCTTTTTTACTTTTTGGGAATTTTTGCACATTTTTCTTATTATTTATACTTTCATTTTTTGTATTTGATTTAACTTAAAACAAAGATTTTTTGCACTAATACTATGTTAAAACGAGGATGACTATTTTAGTTCATTTGCAACTCAAAAACTTAAAAAGAATGTTCATGCATGTTTCTTATTAATAAATACATTAGAAAGTAATTCTTGTCTTTTAGTTGTTATCTTTGCATTAGATTATTAGCTATTAATGTTTTGATAGTATAATGTAATTTGCTGTCATGTTTGTAAATGTTACTGTACATTGTGAATTTAGTAATGAAGCTAGATTTGAAGAAAATCGTGAATCGAATCGAAATCGCAATTTCTGACAGAAAAATCGCAATTCAATCTTTTCCTAAAATCGTTCAGCACTACTAGTGAGTATCAGGCATGGATATTTAGTGCTCATCCGTTAATTGTTTTCATGTGTGTGTGTGTCCGTGCCCTGCAACCCGACTCGTCGGTCTGAATAATTAAGTTAATTGTTCGGGATGAGTTGGTTCAGATAGACGGAAAAAAATTTGTCATAAATATAAAGCTTTTTTTTTTTAAACTCCGGTTCAGACCAAGTGATCATCGCCTCTGATGACCTTGAGCCGGGATCAGGCTCATTTGAGGGTCGGGTGAATTCTCAGGTCTGTTGAGCTCCTAAAAATTCAACTTAATGGTGAGCTGCTGCATGAAGTTACTGGTAAAAATAGATTATGACTGGATATTTCTGAACCTGTCAGTCAAAGTGACATCAATAGGAGACTGTTTAATTCAGGTGATGTACAAATTATGTGATCCAACATTGTGGTGAGATGGCCTGCAATGCAATGGTAGAAACGCTGCAAAGCAAGATGACAACCGGCAATGTTTGCAAAGTCGTTATTTTGAAACGAGGAAACTCTGTTCAGCGACCTCCGACGTAATCCCAGCCCTCACCGTTTTAAAACTCCTGCTAGCCGAGGAGAACTGTAACCGCGGCATCAAAACAATGAAAAACACACTCCTCCAAGCTGTCAGCAGGCGATTTAGCAGCATCATAAGTGAATCCCTCTCCGCTGTTGCCACTTTATTGGACGCTCGGTACAGTAACTCCGGGAAATAAACGCAGAAGTAGCTTATTTAATGCTATTATAATGCTCTACTCTCTTAAAAACAACTCCACTGTGGTAATTCTCGCTGCTTTATTACTAAACAGAAAGCTGTTGTTCAAAGTCTGACCTAAACAAAGCAAAACTGGTCAAAATAAAACAGAAAATCTTTTCTTCCTCCTCTCGTGCTGATGTGACGTTCGTGAACGAGTCAAATCTTTTGAACAGTTCTTCACTGTGAACGAGGAGAACCCAGTCCTTGTAAACAATAATTCATTTTGTTGTATTAACTGTGATGTTTGAGGCCAGCAGGCAATATTCAATGACACCAAGTTGCTGGCTGAAACAGAACAGCTCTATTTAAAACATCAATGAGCATAACAACACGAACCCATCAGTTCTATCTGGGAAGCTAGTAATTAGCAATGCTGTGTTGCAACAAAGAGTGTCCCCAAACATATGTCTACATCACATTTCTTTTTCAAAATATTGCAAAAAACCATTAAAGAGCCAGTTTTTTGAACAGCTCTTTGAGGTGAATGGCTCCTAAATGAACGGCTCCCTTCAAAGAGACATAAATTCCATCACTAGTGTGTATGCATGCAGGCCAGGTGGTCTTGCAGCAGCATGAGATAAGTTTTAGATATTATAGCAAATAGAGCTCTGGTATTGGATAGGGGTGCAACGGATCATCATCGATCCGTGGTTCGTACGGATCACCCTCTACGGTTCGGAACACACGTGGTCCGCGGTTCATGTAGAGCGCGTGCGTCGCTAAATAATCCCCGACGTTCTGTGCTCACGCGCTCTGAATCTGCAGATAATTCCCCTCTGAGAAAGGCGTTCGTTTTGCCATCACGTATAGAGGTTAACTCTGTTGGCTTCAGCCGTTTTAGTAGACCAGAACGAAGGATCCCTGATGATCCAGTCTCTGCCGCGCGCGCACGCTGCCTCTGATTCCTCCGTCTCTCTCTCTGTCAGCTGTAATCTTTCTGATAGACAAACTAGATTCACCTATTTCTGTCTAATATAACGTTATGTTGGGCTTTTATACGAGCTAATAAACGTTAATATAACCGGAGTTCAGTCAGGAGCCACAGAGCAGCGCCTCGTGCGTCACGCCCCTCCGCCCCCCCCCCCCAGCTGTGACCGCTAGTTTGACAGAAGCAGGTCTGTGACCCCTGAGGTGCGCATATGAGTATATCTCCCCCATTAATTAGTTTTAATATGATTCAAAACTTTATTGAAGCATCAGATTGACAGAGTTAAATGCAGTTTGTATTTTTGAGGATTGAGCATAAAAAGTTGCTCAGTGTTTTAGAAAATAATGAGTAGGGCTGGGTAAAAATATCGATTCATCANTGCATTGCAATTATTAATTTCTCAATTCAATATCGATTCATCAGATTTTATGAATCGATTCAGCCCGCCGGCCAGTAGGGGCGCTGTGGGCAACACTCTAGTGAGCGTTCAGCGTTGTAAAAGACGTGGAGGATGCACATTTTGTGCTTCTGTTTACATTTCTTTTATAACTTGAATGTATAGCAAGAAAGAAATACTTTCTACTATTACACACACTTTAGAGGTGTTAAAAAGCATCTGTTTGTTACAGCTGTGGTTTGTATTTAATACACGTTCTGCTTACGTATTGGCGTATGCTTATCCTGCTAAATAAACCATGACAGGAAACGCTGGGGTCAGTTTGTTCTTAAACTTTTGTAATACTGTACACATTATTGAAAAATATTCTTAGACAGGGCTGTACAGTGCGCAGTGCGATGATAAAAACGGTCTGTGCCATAAACTATTTTTAGACGTAGCGCTATTTCCTCAACACGTAATTGATCGTGGCGCACCCCCACGGCCAAATAAAAGCCACCACACCTTCAGAATTAAGTTTAAAAATGTTAAAACAATGTAAAGCGTGTGAAATATATAAAGCCAATATTTGCGCACTGGTATGGATTAAAGTTCTCGTCGAGGCGAGTCTAGCGACAGATTTCCGTCTCTTCCGCCTGTCAGCTGTTCGGGAAAAACCTTTTAGCCACGCTAAAAGTCTCCCTGTGGTTTAACCACAGACACGCATTAAACCAGAGGAACTAAACATCTTAATGGGTCACATCGATGTCTGTAAACGAGTCCACGGTCCGAGTCAGGGAGAGAGAAGGCTTCACACTGAAGTCCGTCTGACACGCTGCTGCAGCTCAGCCCCAGGGGTGAGTCTAGAGGGGGGCAGGCAGTGGCAAAGACAGTACAAGGGTGGCAAGATCAAAGAAAAATATCAAATAAAAAAAGAAAGATCAAATCAGATAACTCAACAACCACACATCACTAGATGTATACAAACTATAATATTGTCCATGTTTTTTTCGAAAACTCATACAGGATGCACACTACAGTTAAACACTATTGCACACATTTCTCAGCACACTCACACTTTGAACAAATCTACACTAGTAATTTGAATGAATAAATGTTCTTTTTGAAATGACACTGACACATAAACATGTTTGCATATATTTTTTCTTATTGTCTTTTCATAATAAGCACTTTGTCAGTGTGTTACGAATGACAAGTACTAATTTTGGCTATATTGTAGCTGAATTTTTAAGCTGGTGCTACAACTTTTTGTTCTGTGCTACAAAATCTGCAACCTCTGTAGCACCGGGGCTATGAGCTAAAAAGTTAACGTAGAGCCATTAGGTACTTAATTACCTGTGTATTTACTTATTATTGAATCGATATCGAAGCTAATAGATCAATATCGAATCGAAGCCTGAAGAATCGAAATCGAATCGAATTGTGACATTCCTAACAATACCCAGCCCTAACAATGAGAGAGCAAAGTTTTTTGTCTTTTCTTTTTCATTATGCTGATCCGAAAATTGATCCGAACCGTGACTCAAAACCGTGAACCGATCCGATCCGTGAGTTTTCTGATCCGTTGCACCCCTAGTATTGGAATAGTATCGGTATCGGCAGATATCCAAATTCAGGTATCGGGATCGGCTCGGAAGTGAAAAAATGTGGATCGGTTCATCCCTAACATCGGTGACATCACTATAAGAGAGGGAGGCCGTCCCCCCATCCCGACAGCCCACCATGGTTTTAAAAAATCCTAGAGAAAACCCAGTGAATATTTAAAATGATGCACGTGAAAGGGAGGAGTTTGGTATTCCCGTATGTGGGCTCAATTCTATGTTGATTGGGATGTATAAAAGAAATAGTCTTGGATCCATGCATACACAGGGTTTGTGTATGCATTAATTGCGTTTGTGTCTGGATTTAGTTGTGTGTATACAGTTTTCTTGATTTGAGCGTACGCACTCTTAGTTGAAACTCCACGCAGGTTTTTGTACATGAGGCCCCAGGTCTATAAGACCTAAGAATTTAACTCAAAAAGGAGAAGCACATCAACCTCACGTCTTAAAATGTGTGAAGATGTTGCATTTGGTCTTAAATGTTTATTAAAGTCCACAAGTGTCTTTCTTTAAAACTGGCAAACTTGCATCGTTTTCTTTGCTGACATTTATACTGGCAACTCAAACAACCATGCCCATTAAAAGTTTTAAAGGCTTTTTATATCTTTTGTTTAGTTGTGGCTTGCCAAACAAAACGCATCATCACTAACCAAACAATCACACTTCTTGCAGTTAAGGCTTACCTATTTTGTAACCTTTATATATTCGGCCCTTTTGTGCCGCCCTTGCAGCTTCTGCTTCTTCAATGCGCTCAAATTGTACAAATCCATATCCTCGAAACAAGGACACGCCTAGAAGAGGAATATTTTAGGTAACAAATACTTAGGACTTTTTAAATAAGTTTTGGTATTATCCACTTTAAAATGCCTTATTAGTAATATTCATGCATTTCACTTAATGAAATACAAAATTGTCTGCCAGTTGGAAATCTAGAAATTTCAAATAGATGTGGTAAATACCGAGAACTTCCCCGAAACAAAATTTCATCAAAAAACATTGGCGACTCGTCGCTCATATTTACTAACCGAATATCTTCCCGTATGGAGTGAACAGCTCTTCCAAGTCCTTGTTCGTCATGTCAGAAGTTGGTAAATTCCCAACAAAAATTCTTCTCTCCAAATCTCTCGGATCATTACTGCTGCAGGAGCGGGTAAATCGCCCTGGAGATGGGCTGCGGCTTCTTCTGCGAGACATGACTAGATCCCAAGGTTTATCCGATTCTTTCTTCGTGCGCCTCAAATGCTCAAACAGGTTTTGTTTGTTTGTAAATGAGTGTCTTTACAGCGTCCTCAATCCTGAAACATGTCAGTGAGTAAAAGAAGAGATGAAATTCCTTCAAAAATAGAGTTTACAGGCTGAGAAGTTACAAATCAAATTCACATCAACGATCAAATATAATAAATTCAAATCCTGGTCAAAATGTGTTTTGAAAAGCAAATTTTTACATTCGTAAAGGAAATTTTTTTATTTTGTTTATCAATATTCCACAATACCACCATGATTTTGTTTTTAAACCCGTATTTTACTACAATAAAAGAAGTACAATAAAATATTGTTGTGCTCGTCTAAAATTACAGCCGCAAGACCTTAAGATCTGTGAAAGACATTGATTCTGCAACGCATTGTACTATTTTTTTCATCCACAAACAATCACGAGAAAGCTTTGTTGAACCAGTTCAGGAGTTTTCTTTTTCATCGACACAGGAAAGCTATAAAAAAATCCACACAAAAGTAAAATTGTATAGTTCCACTTTGTTATAATAAAAAAAACTTGTGCAAATAGCACAAATCGCAGAAACCGGCATGCATGGTTTGAAAGTGTTCTCCCATCCCCAAATGATCTTTGTGGTAAGTCAATATAATTTTTGAGTATCATACTCAAGTTTCATTGTCAGTTAGAGTGACTCAACTCATGAAATTTTGACTCCTTGGATTTTACTTGCGCAATCAACTCAACAATGTCTTCTAAAAACAAAACAAAAAAGTCGCTTGGTAGAGCCATCTTGAGTAATGCAGGACTTGTTTAAATGGAATGACAGGCTTAAAATCAACTTAAAATCTAAAATCAAATGCCGTTTTGTTTAAACCAAACCTTATTGCTTATAGTCCTCAAGAGATGTGGGGTTTTTGTTGGCATTGACTGCACATAAAAATTCAATAATAAAGACTCATTGGATGTCTTCCACCAAAGCATCCAAAAAGCAAAAATTAGGATTTATTGATTTTTGATTTATTTACTTTTTTAGGGGCAACCCTTTACATACCTTAATTTGAAAGTGGATGTTCTGGATTCGATACCAGCTGGTTTTAAATGGTCCAAATGTCTAAAAACAAAACAAAACAGAAAAAACCCAAATAAATATAAATTATTAAGCAAAAAAGGTTCAAACAAATGTGAAAATATATAAGCCACATCAAATGCTGTAGACTGAACATTTTGCTACTTAAAGACAATGGTCACCTTAATATTCACAAATTCCACTAACTTTAAGACAACTGAATTAAAGCAGCAATCTGGAGGATTTCATCAAGAGAGCAGTTTTTGAATCTAGTGTCCAAAGGCTCCTCCTCAAAACATCTCGACACGCGCGTCCGGTCGCGTGTGCACACGGCGCATATACGTTGCAGGCATGAACTGTACAGCTCAATGTGTAGGATTTAATCACTCACAGTTCACAACTCTTATTCCAACACTACGAGGGTCTGATGAGCCCTCTCTGTCCCTGCTGCTTCTGATATTAGCTCTGTTAGAAGCGAGCTGCTGCTGGACTCTGAAGCTGAACTTGACTCGGCCCTGGATGAACTTTCTGACCAAAATAAACGTGTAACCCTGTCAAGCCTTGCCATTCTGTGAGATGAAAGGTTTAAAAATAAAAATAAATCCATCTTTAGATGGAGAATGGGTAGGTTTTTAGTAGAAATGAGCCGTGAAGCTGAGACGCACACAGAGAAACACACGGAGCGTCCTGTACGACAGCGCCCCCTACTGGTACAGGTCTGGTCAATGCGCGTGCATGTTGAGAGAATGCAGACATTTGATTTTCATTGGCTAAAAAATGTCGGGGGCAAGAAATAATGGAAAGGGGTCTCTAGGAGGAAGGAGGGTCTTCATCAGAATGACAGATGTTGTGGAACTCAACCCATAGATCATAGTTTAGACCTGAAATATCATTTAAAACATTTAGAAAACTTTGATACCGAGAAAAATGCTCCAGATTGCCACTTTAACAGATGGTGACACTGTCCCCTGTGAGTTTTGAGTCTTCTGAAGACTGGAGGAAAATTAAAATTTTAAAAAGACAATGGTTAAAAACAAGAACAGGACTGTGTAAAACACAAAGTCTACATCTTGATCAAAATTCAATTAAACTATTTTTCAATGCAAGTTTTTTTTTATTGTCATGCCTGATTTACACACAAATGAATACATACACGCTAAAGATGAACATTTTACTTGTCTCAGAAGTAAAAGAGCTATATTCAATACCAGTCACAGTTTGAAGCACTTCATTAAAGTCGTAAGCATTTATAAAACCCTCAGAAAGCCCTATAAAAAATGTATGTAATCCATGCAACCACAAGAACTGTGAAATAGCAGCGAATGTATAAAAAAATACACCAGATTCTTTCAGAAAATCCTGCCAAATGCCGTCAAGCTCTCTTGAAACGTCACAACAAGCTAAAGGATAAAAAAGACAACTAGTGTCGAAATGCTTATAGGGTTCTGGTGTTACTATTAATTTTATCCAGAACATTTAGTCGTTTATAGTTATACAACTAGATTTAGATTAAACTAGACTAGAACTGCAACTCCTACTACTGCAGCAGGCAGCGCTAGGTTGTGGCCTCCATTCTATTCTGCGGCCGCCGGCCAGGCGCGAAGCAAATGGCGTTACACTTACGGTAAGATCTGGCAATAAATACAAACAACCAGAGTTAGCTTCCGATACAAACACCGGTACTATACAGTAGTACATATATTTGCTGATTTTATTTCATCCGTTTTGTGTTTATATTTATGAGAATACGGCTTAGCTGCACGTAGCCAGGCTAGCACGAGCCTGCTAGCTACTTACACATCCACATAAAAAGGTTAACACCAAACAGCTTGTAGCACAATTATTTTACCAGTTACAAAGGCTCCCACAAATCACTGCAAGTCTAGGTGTTTAATAGACGACCGTACAATTATCTAATTACCGTCGAGGTGCAGCTTATTTCTATTTCGAGTTGCTGTTTGCGACGTTCACGCGCTGGCTGTCCTTCCTTAGCTTAGCGGCTATGGCGTCTCGTCTGAGTTGCGCATGCGCAAGTGTTTTTTCCACCACTGCGAGCACACGCGAGCCCCACACTTTTCTGAACTCTAAAGGCATGCATTTAAAATACTAATAATAACCGCTGTCATAATCCTGAATAATGTACGCGTTGGGACTCCCTGGTGGAGTTTGGGGGAGGTTTTTATGTAAATAATTTATTGGAATTTATTGGGTAGACTAATTTCCTCATTATCTTTCGGCATTTTGCGCCACCTGCCCCAAAACAACTTCAACCTTCAGGGTTGCCAGGTTGGAATATTATTTATCTTAATTGAATGCAAATTACAGTCTTTTCCCAAATGGAAAAATGTAGTGTACTTTTTTATTGTTTTACAACTGAATTTAGGCGTAAGAATGATCAAGTACCTTGAGAAAATTTAATGCTGCAAAAGAATTGCATTCAACATTTTATGATCCCACTCGCAGTTTTGATGATAGAAAATGCCTTCACAATGGCTTGATATGTTGTAATGTTGCACTGAGATGTGCCCATGTATTTTGGTAATTGGGTTTTTCTCATCAGAAAACATTAGGAAAAGATACATATAAAAAAGAGGTTGATTCTTGCTTTAAAATAAAATAAAAACTAATAAATTGAAGGAAATGCCATTAATATTTTTTGTGATCAAACATGGATGGATGCAAATTTTAAAATGCTTGAGTTTCTTTCATATTTAGAAAACTACTAAAATAAATCACCACCAAAAAGAGGCAAAACAAAATTACCTGCCCTTTTCATATTCTGACACGAGATGTCTGCACTGGAACAAATGTGCATTTCAGTAAGGGAGTAAAAAGATGGAAGTTTTTAGACAGAAAACTAACTACTTGTGCAAGATTTAGCGTGTTCAAAAGGAAATTCAAGGAAAAATTTTGAAAAATTATACTATGACCGATGAATAACTAGGTTATAGAAACAAAAAAGAGAGAGACCAACTTAGCTCTTTGGCAATAAAACTGTAAGGGTCACAGTACAAAACAAACAACAGTAACAGTACAAGAATCAAAACTAAAAATGTAAATATGTATATTGAAATTTTTTTGAAAAAATGATTTGTAAACTGAAATATGTATAACTAGGGATGGACAGGTTTAAGCTTTGGCTTCACTCAGATCATCCTAATTTCGATTGTGAAAGCTAGAATAAATCTGTGAATGTAAAATAAGAAGCTCAAACTGTGTAATTATGGAACTCATAATTATATAAAATTGTATAACTGTGTGTACAATCGAAATAAACTCATTCATTCAGATGGGCCCACAACAACTTAAGACATTTTTAAAAACTGTAATTTTGAAAATTGTAATTTTAAATCAGGGCTGAGAAGTCAAAAAAAAAAAAAAGAGAAGTTAAGTAAGTAATTACAAAGAATGAAAGGGTAAAGCAGTAAATTATCTTGTGACTTTTTGGAGCGTTGGCGTCTGATTTTCCTGGACCACTGTGGCTATTTAGTGACATGCTGGTGAAGGTTCTCAGTCATCCAGGTCATGATAATCCAAAAAAGGGTTTTAAATAAAGGCAACTGGACTTATTTGGTTCTTTGCAGGTGTTTCACTGCTCATCCGAGTAGCTTTGTCAATTCTGTCTGTAGTCAAGGAGAGAGAAACTTTCGAGAAGAAGGTGTGTCACAGACAGAGGAAGATAAGCACAGTTTATAAATTTCTCTCAAACATACATACATACATACATCGTCAGGTTGGCATACGCGTATGCTAATCTGATAGCGTATATCAGTGGTTCCCAAACTGGGGGGCGCGCCCCCTAGGGGGGCGCAGTGTAACAGCGGGGGGGGGCGCGGGATGATTTATTGATTTATTAATAAAAAAAAAATTTTTTTTAATAAAAAATTTTTTAAAAAAAAAATTTTTTTTAATAAAAAATTTTTTTTTGGTGCTAGGCAGGGTTATCTGGGGGGGATGGGTGAGATTTACATTGCCTCTGCTTTGCTGTCCCCTCTAATCTCTCACCTCTGGGGAGATGGACTGAGTGTGTCCGATTCACCGCAGCGCGCTCAGAGCTGCAGAGAGCAGGTGGGCGTGACGAGGTTGCAGTGCAGTGCCGTGCGGAACACCGGTTATAATGTTAACATTCATTATTATGAGCTCATGAGAAAAAGAGAGAGAAATGAGGGGTGCACATAATGTTTTTTTATTGAGACACTCAGGGGAGAACCTGGCGCTGATGCGCAACTCCTCGCGGGGAGGTGAATGGGTTTGGATAGCTCTGTGTTTGCCTGCTGGCGCAGCTTGTGCGTGTCAACCAGTCTTCATAGCTTGAACGCTTATGAGAGCTCCTTCAGAGCCACCACAACAGGAAGTGTAGTTAAAATCAGCATCTGACCACGGGCTGAGTGATCGGACCGCAAAGCTCTCTATGCGCAAAGACGCGTTTGGGCACCTCGTGCGCACTGACGGAGCGGACGAGTCTGGACGATTCAGTAACGAGCGCGCGCGACCTTGAACGCGCAGTGCCGGATCCGAACCTCCACAGACACCCCCCTCCCCGACACACACACACACCCCACCTACAGACCACCCCCCCCATCTATTTTATTCTCAAATCACACACAGGACACTGTTTGGACAGGACAACTCAACACAAAGGAGATCTGCAGCAACAAGCCGCTCACACCAGTCACTGAGAAGATGAGAGAACAATTTTTTAAAGTAAAAATAAACCTTTACATTTTTTATTTTCATTTTCTCAGGGAATTTGTCATTTATTAAAACCCATTTTGCACTGAGGCATTTTTTTTAAGTTTCTATTGAGCTGTAAAAGTGGTTAGTTTGTTGTTTTAAAGAAAAGGTTGAAGTTTATTTTTAACATGTAGTTAAATGCAGTTACTTTTACTTGTTCAAATCTCTTAAGGTTTGATGTGAAATAACCTGTAATGGAGTTTGAAAATGAGATTTGTCTGTTCGCAGTGTTTGTGTGTGTATGTGTGTGGGTGCGTGCGTGCATGTGTGCACGTGTGTGTGTGAGAGGGGGGGGCACGGGAAAAATTGTGTAAAATTAAGGGGGGCCCAGAAGAAAAAGTTTGGGAACCACTGGCGTATATCAATCGAGTCAACATACGTTGTCAGATTGGAATACACCTAGCTTAAACAGCCGTATGACAAACTGACGTGTTATTTCCCTTGTCATTTCATCATACACTGTGTTTTTAACGATTGTATGATACTCTGACGTGTTATTTCCTGTCATTTCATCATACACTGTGTTTTTAACGATTGTATGATACTCTGACGTGTTATTTCCTGTCATTTCATCATACACTGTGTTTTTAACGATTGTATGATACTCTGACGTGCAGGGGTGTAGCAAGCTTTTCAAAAGTGTGGGGGATGCGGTCTGTAGATGTCATCGACTGTTAATTGAAACGCTTAACCCTTTCATGCACGCATTATGAAAACATTTCTATATTTCTTTAAATATTGATTTTATTACTCTACATGAACCTAAACTGAAAAACATTTTGATTTTTTTAAAATATGGTTTGATATAGAAGTTATTTTACTGTCCATGTATGTGGACAGTGCGCAACAAAGGAGTGAATTTATCAAAAAATCTGATTTTGTAACTAGTTTTTTATTTTAAAGATCAAATATTAATTTAACTACTTTTATTTACAAAGAAACAAACATTTGGAAAACATATAAACATAAATAATGACCTAACTACATTACAAAAATATATGGATACCAATGAATGTGTGCATGTTGTGCAAAAAGTAATACTGTAAATTAAGATATTAGGTGGTGACTAAGGTGGGTTACAGGTGTGTTATGGGATTGAGCATCACTGTTCAAGAAGTGCACCCATCAAGAATGTCATATGGTGCCACTTTTAGAGGTGATCTAGGAAGACCAGATTTATCTGTGTCACATGTCAGGTCACACTCTGTCACATGAAATTTAATTTCTAAAAACAGAATGGTTCAACACACTCTCCTGTACACCATCATATTTTTAAACCTGATTTCTCCTTCTTCAGTAGAAATTTTAGTGAATTCAGCACATGGCCATTATGGTCAGCCATGTTGAATTGATGATGTCATCAGGCAGTCAATATTCTAAATACAAGATGATCCATATTGTTAATATATTACAAAGGACTAACACTGCCCTGAAGTGGATTGAAGTTTATCAACATGATAAACAGAAAACTGAGTTAAAGTTAATGTCCACTATGTGGCTGCTGTGCATTAAAGAGTTAATGGACGCTTGTCTTTTGTTTTCATTAGAAATATACCATCAAATGATTTGTTACATTTAGTTTCATGAGAATTACATGTGGATGTGACATTAAACACAGTGGTGAATGATGGTGGTGCATGTGAATATCAGGACATTAATAAATAATATTACATTAAAAGACAAATTAATCACTAATCAGCAATTTACTAAAATGCAACCTATGATAAAGTCTGAATTATGAATTACTAATAACACATTTCTGAATGATCTAAGGCCATTACACATTTTCCAAAAATTAAACCTAAATATAGTGTTATTGTATCCAGTTTGAACCATACAGCTCAACTTATGACAACAAAAATCATCACTAGTTAAATAAAGTATTTAGCTGTAAAAAATATTTCAACTTGCTTTAACTGACTGTACTACTTAACAAACTGTAACTATAAATTGTAATAACTTAAACTTATATTTATTTTATTGCTTCCCTGTGAACCTTCATGAACCCTGACATTTCTTACTGAAACTGATGCCAATTAAAATCATTTTGGCTCAGTTTAAAAACTAATTCTAAATATAAATATGTATTTATTTAAATAGGATTTTAGCTTTTACAGTAATTAGGGCGTGCTGCGAAGCAAAGCACACCTATTACTCTTCACCTCTAAAGTGATGTCTTGTTAGTTTGTTTGTTTGTTTTATTCCTCTTCCGTCAACATTAATGCGGCCCGCACGGAGGGTTGCAGCCAGACACATGATACATCAAAACGACCGGCTCGGTCCCGTGATGTGTGCTATTACTTTTATAAGAATTCGGAGTTACCATGGCGACGTAATTCGCAAAAAACCACGCTTAAAAAACCCATTCAAAATCCCATTGGGATCGGTGAAAAAAGCCAAAACCCACCCCTCTTCCCAAGACTACTGTGTGGACCATTATAACTCAAAATATGCTGTAATTATTTCCTAACGAGCAACTCAGAGATCAGAAGAAAGCGCCGCCTTCCGGTTCTGCTGGGTTTCTCCTTATATGGCAGCCTGACACTTCTGCTGCAGCAGGGGGCAGTGCCGTCGCGTGAAAGAGAAACGAAACTGAAACTAAACACTACACGGTCTATGGGCAATGGCGGCGGCACTGCCTCGCTCCAGTTGTCGTGAACGTGCATGTGGGAGGAGAATTTACCAAATAAGCAAGTCCGGATCACTATGACCTCATAGCGGGCTGGAGTGAAAAAAACTGTTTGAAACCTGGGTCTGAAGTCTGGAAGAGCTTCTCACTGGCTGGACTAGGAGACAGATGGACGCCGTTTTTTTTCTCTTTCTGGCAGGTTTAAGGTGAGAACTCAACGTTGCAACATGATAGATAAGTCAGAAAACATGGAAACCGATGTCATGGGACCTTTAAAACACCCACATCCCCCACGGGTGCGACGCCCATGCTGACGTGTTATTTCCTGTCATTTCATCATACACTGTTTTTAACGATTGTATGATACTCTGACGTGTTGTTTCCCTTGTCATTTCATCATACACTGTGTTTTTAACGATTGTATGATACTCTGATGTGTTATTTCCCGTCATTTCATCATACACTGTTTTTAACGATTGTATGATACTCTGACGTGTTTTTTCCCTTGTCATTTCATCATACACTGTTTTGAACAGCTGTATGTCATATACATTTACCTGTCATATGAGCATAAACTTTTATAACAGCAATTTAGTCACAAATAACAGTTTTAGAGCAAATTAACTAACTTTATGACAACTACTATTGTAGTATTATGGGATGTGCTACATTTAATACATTTTCTATGAAATATTAAACTTGTCTAAAATGTATGATGAGTCAGACATTTTACCTCATAAATCCTTAAGTGATTAATATTTATTAAAATCAATACTCAGTAATAACCTGAGACAGAGCCAAAAATATAGTTTGGAAAAAACAATTTATTACTATAATTTTGTCTAATAATAGTAATAGTAGTTAAAACCAGAGAAAATCCACATGGCGATGTTTGGTCAGTGTTGCAGGTTAACAGATTGGTTCTTAAAAAATCAAAGGAATCAGCTCTTTTGCTGCTAAAGAGTTATCTGTTGAAAGCCTGGCTTATTACCACAGCTCCAGATTATCAATAGGCAGAACACTGAGGAAGTGAAAACACTGAGGATTCAAACTGTCCAATCAGGATTTATAGATTATGGGGACAGGCATTGATTCTCCAGAATTCACATTTTTATAAAAGACTTATGAGGGGAATTTAACTTTAATATAATCAATAAAATTCAATATAACTGTCATTAATACAGATATTTAAAGGCTATTCATGACTTTTTACCTCTTTAAGAAAAATATTAAGGAAGTAAACCTCATTAACTCAAATAATAGACTGAATTGATATTTCAGATCTAAATAGATGCATTTAACTACTCATAGTTTTAAAGCTTAAATTATCAATGTTGAGAATGCAAATTAACCTTAGCATGAATAGAATGCATTAAAAATATATACTTTATTATTAAATCACTTCTTCGGAGAAATAAGACAGAATAATAAATGTAAAATCATTACCAAGTAATGTAACTGAATCCTTATTTTTAAGTAATCAAGTCTTGATTCAATTCATCTGTAAGAAAAAAATTCATTGTAATACATAATGAGTAAAAGTCTTTACGCAGAAAATAGAGACTTTAGTTTGAGGAAAATTTATTTGGTAGAATCCAGTCTGTGGGAGAGCTTGTAGGAAGGACAGAAGTCACTAGTCAGATGTTTAATGACTTTGAATTATAAACTTGTATCAATGTGGTTTTACCATTTCTGGCTGTGTGAACCAGGCTTTAACGGTCTGCCCTGATGCTGACAGCACCGCTCACCCTGTCTTTGTTTGACACTGGTAAAACAACAAACAAACAAGTGTTCTCATGATCATATGTGATTCAAAAAAGAAGATAATACATTTGGAGTAGCAACATTTTCAACATCAGTTACGATGAATTTATGAAGCTAACACTTAGCTTGCACATTATTAGCTTACGTACCTTCATAGTTGTAAATGTGGGATGAGGCATAAAGCCCAAGTCCCTTATTTATATGGTGGCAGGAGTTTTAGATGTCACCCTTACTCATCTTTGGTAGCTCCTGGAGGCGTCTTGTGTAGAACTACCCATTGTTACTGCTATCACGCTACTTTCTCCTGCTATCAGAGCACAGGACTCCAAACCAGAAGTAGTGCATCACATATTGCCAAATGAGGAAGTGGTAGTGCATAACCCGTATTCACTTCTCCACCAGGTTGGCTACAGCTGTCAGGTGAAGCAGGACAATGAAGACCCTGCTAACCCTCTGGGGGGTGAGTCAGGACAGGGATTATTAATGATCTTCCATTTATAAAGTTCCTATTACAGTCTAAAAGCTTGGTTCTCTGCACTTTTTCTTTTGAAGTGATGAATCTCCTCAGATGATGAGTGAAGTTCAGTCTTTGAACCTACTTGAAAGTTCTGTCCTTTTCACAGTTTGTGCCTTTTAAGAAGCAGTACTTTCACTTCACGGTGGGAAAAAAGGAGACCGTGCAGGACATCAACACCATCCTGATGAACAACAATATCATGGGTCCCCCACCATCAGAGCACAGCTTACGAAACCTTGTGGTGTGTTATGAGATAGCCAATAGTTGATAGTAGGCTTCCACACTGGCCGACAGAGCCATGCGTGATGACGTCATGGGAGTGGACGTCTGGAGCAACCGTTGCTATGGTGTTTTGTGTAGTTGGATCCTGACAGTTGACAGTTAATAAAAATTGAATTAACAGAGCTGGACGTGTCGCTCTTTTTCATGACATGGTGTCAGAAGTGAAGACTCCACGCTAACGCCAGAGAGAAACAGAATGGCTAAGTTTGGTCCTCCGGAGTCTTTCGACTTTGCCCGGCCGGCAGAGTGGCCGGTTTGGCGACAAAGGTTTTCCCGTTTCCGAGTGGCCTCAAAACTGGATAAGGAAAGCGGAGAGGTGCAGGTCAGTTCACTCCTGTACGCTATGGGAAGAGATGCAGAGCCGATCTACAGCTCGTTCGTATTTCCTGCTGCCACCGAGGCGAATCCACATCCCGAGTTCGACTTTAAATTGGTGTTGGAAAAGTTTGATGAACACTTTATTCCCAAACGGAACGTCATCCATGACCGGGCCTGTTTTCACAAGAGGATGCAACGGGCAGGCGAAACGGTTGAGGCGTTCGTTCGGAGCCTGTACAAACTCGCACCGCACTGCGAGTTTGGTAACAGTAAGGATGAACAAATACGGGATCGCATTGTCATCGGAATACTGGACAAAGAGGTCTCACAAAGGCTACAGCTCGAAGCGGATCTGACGCTAGTCAAGTTGCTATGGTGTTTTGTGTAGTTGGATCCTGACAGTTGACAGTTAATAAAAATTGAGTTAACAGAGCTGGACGTGTCGCTCTTTTTCATGACATGGTGTAAGTCTCACTCTGTTTTTTTAATCAAAAATACTTTATTAATCCCAGAGGGAAATCAG
>SSNR01000816.1:79764-94691 GCA_006937965.1 Callopanchax toddi | reverse complement strand
AGTTGGGTTAGAGTTTAGTCTTGGGTTAGGAGGTTTAGAGTTGGGTTAGAGTTTAGTCTTGGGTTAGGAGGTTTATAGTTGGGTTAGAGTTTAGTCTTGGGTTAGGAGGTTTATAGTTGGGTTAGAGTTTAGTCTTGTGTTAGGAGGTTTAGAGTTGGGTTAGAGTTTAGTCTTGGGTTCGGCGGTTTAGAGTTGGGTTAGAGTTTAGTCTTGGGTTAGGAGGTTTAGAGTTGGGTTAGAGTTTAGTCTTGGGTTAGGAGGTTTATAGTTGGGTTAGAGTTTAGTCTTGGGTTCGGCGGTTTAGAGTTGGGTTAGAGTTTAGTCTTGGGTTCGGGGGTTTAGAGTTGGGGTTAGAGTTTAGTCTTGGGTAAGGAGGTTTAGAGTTGGGTTAGAGTTTAGTCTTGGGTTAGGAGGTTTATAGTTGGGTTAGAGTTTAGTCTTGGGTTCGGCGGTTTATAGTAGGGTTAGAGTTTAGTCTTGGGTTCGGCGGTTTATAGTTGGGTTAGAGTTTAGTCTTGGGTTAGGAGGTTTATAGTTGGGTTAGAGTTTAGTCTTGGGTTAGGAGGTTTAGAGTTGGGGTTAGAGTTTAGTCTTGGGTTAGGAGGTTTAGAGTTGGGTTAGAGTTTAGTCTTGGGTTCGGGGGTTTAGAGTTGGGTTAGAGTTTAGTCTTGGGTTAGGAGGTTTATAGTTGGGTTAGAGTTTAGTCTTGGGTTAGGAGGTTTATAGTTGTGTTAGAGTTTAGTCTTGGGTTAGGAGGTTTAGAGTTGGGTTAGAGTTTAGTCTTGGGTTAGGAGGTTTATAGTTGGGTTAGAGTTTAGTCTTGGGTTAGGAGGTTTATAGTTGGGTTAGAGTTTAGTCTTGGGTTCGGAGGTTTAGAGTTGGGTTAGAGTTTAGTCTTGGGTTAGGAGGTTTAGAGTTGGGTTAGAGTTTAGTCTTGGGTTCGGCGGTTTAGAGTTGGGTTAGAGTTTAGTCTTGGGTTCGGGGGTTTAGAGTTGGGTTAGAGTTTAGTCTTGGGTTAGGAGGTTTAGAGTTGGGTTAGAGTTTAGTCTTGGGTTAGGAGGTTTATAGTTGGGTTAGAGTTTAGTCTTGGGTTGGGGGTTAATAGTTGGGTTAGAGTTTAGTCTTGGGTTCGGGGGTTCAGAGTTGGGGTTAGAGTTTAGTCTTGTGTTAGGAGGTTTAGAGTTGGGTTAGAGTTTAGTCTTGGGTTCAGCGGTTTAGAGTTGGGTTAGAGTTTAGTCTTGGGTTCGGGGGTTTAGAGTTGGGGTGTGGTTAAGGCTTCAAGAAGTGGCTCCTAGTTGAACAGTCACCGTTCCGGGGGGGAGGAGTTTGAGTGCCCTAATGATCCTTGCTCTGTTGACTGGGACACATTTCCCATGGCAACATGATCCCAGTTGAAGGCTGAAATAACCAGCGGTTCAGAACACCTTTCATGGTGGAACCATCAGAGTGCAGGGCTCGGGGGCTTAGCAGGATCCCACGGTGAAGCCCGGCCGTGGATCAGCTCTGTACCCTTCAGTTGTCCCTAAGCCCTAACCCTACCTTTGAAGGGACTACATCTTTGCTATTCTAAAGCCCCAAACTTTATTCGTGTGCATGATTTTCCCTGCAGACACTGACTGCTGAATGTGAAAGAGGCCTGTTATGGATGTGTCGCCCTCAGGTTACAGCGTTTTCGCCATCGGTGTAGCCGATGTGGATTTCGTCCAGCTGCAGGAGATTGGCAGCAAACCAAGCGACAGACACGTCTTCGTCGTAGATGACTTTGATGCTTTTGACACCATTAAAGAAAACCTGATCACCTTCATCTGTGAAACTGCAACTTCATGTGAGTGTGAAGTAGACATGATAGAAAACACACAGGATGTTTGTTCATGTCTAACAGGTCTTCTGTGTCCATCCACAGCATGTCCTCTGATCTACCTGAATGGATTCACGTCTCCTGGTCAGCTTTTTACAGGACGACTTCTTTTACACAAACTGAACCCTCTGCTTCCTTGGTGTGATGTGATGGTTTTATTGTCTCAGGATTCAGGATGCTGGAGGCCTTCAACCTGACGGAGAAGACTTACAGCTACATCCCAGGGGTCTCCATGGAGCCCGGGTCCTTCAACAGCTTCCCTGCCTACAGACTTCACAAGAACGCCTTCCTAAGCCAGCCCACCACGTGAGTCCAGGTTCACTCCATGGACATGTCCTAGTGGCCCTACGGGACCACACCTCTCTGCAGGGTTAGACCTTTAACAGATCATCCTTGCATAGCAGAAACCGTGTGTGCACTTCAGTGGTCTCACATCTAGCTGTCTACATGTCTGTGATGGTTTAACCCACAGCTCAGTTCAAGCACCCACTCATCTGGTGCCTCTGTTCTTCTCTATGCCAGGCCACTGCTGATTATTTTTGTGCTAAGGTATAGATGTGGTTTTTGACTGTTTACAATCTGTGTTTGATGTTATTCAGCGTCCTAACTCAGGTAAAGCAAACGGATGTAGACACGCTGCAAAAACTGATTTCTAAGAAAGTAAAATAGCCTTGTTTTTAGACTTTTTCTCTAAAAAGAAAATATATTCTTACATAGGCCAAATCTTCTTAAATATGGTCACATTTTCTATATTTGATCAAAAAAAAAAAAGCTAAATGCAGAAAATGTTGCTATTTTTAAGGAATCTAGCCACGCAAATTTTGCTTACCCCATTGGCAGATTCTTTTGCTCAAATATAGAAAATCTTTAATCTCGTTAATCTTCTGATAGGTCACCCAGACTGTCCAGATCCAGACATCTGGACTGGTTCCGTGTCCAGATGAAGACCTGGATCCGGATTCTAACAGCTGGTCTGTTCTTCCTCCCTGAACAGAGAGGTCCATCCTGATGGTCTTCCTCAGACCTACACCATCATCATGGTGTTCCGCCTGCTGCCCGACTCGCCCCCTGAGGCCTTTGACCTTTGGCAGGTTTCCACCCAGGACCACAAGCCAGAGACCGGCATCACCATCCACCGTAAGTGTCCTGTTTCTGTCCTCTGGAGACCTGTGATGTGGACCGAACTAAACTGGACTGGACTGAACTAGACTGGGCAGGACTGGACCAAACCAGGCTGAACCAGTTCCAAATAAAAAGGGCTGAACTAGACTAGGCCGGACTGAGCCGGACTAGGCTGACCTGAGCTAGCTAGGCTGTACTAGATTAGACTGGGCCCGACTGGACTGGACTGGACCATGCTAAATTAGGCTGAACTAGATTGGACTGTACCTGCCTGAGCTGAGCTGAACTGGGTCAAACCGGACTGGACTGGGCTGAAACGGACTGTGTTGAACCAGGGTCAGCTGGTTCTTTGTTTGTTTGTCAGCAAGACCTAACAAGTCTTCTTGATCCAATCCAGAACCACTGACCCTGTTAGGGTCATTAGAGGTCATTAGAGGTCCTTAGAGGTCATTATAGTCATGGTCATTAGCGGTCATTAGAGGTCGTTAGAGGTCATTAGAGGTCGTTAGAGGTCATTATAGTCATGGTCATTAGCGGTCATTAGAGGTCGTTAGAGGTCATTAGAGGTCGTTAGAGGTCATTATAGTCATGGTCATTAGAGGTCATTAGAGGTCGTTAGAAGTCGTTATAGTCATGGTCATTAGAGATCATTAGAGGTCATTAAAGGTCATTAGAGGTCGTTAGAGGTCATTATAGTCATGGTCATTAGAGGTCGTTAGAAGTCGTTATAGTCATGGTCATTAGAGGTCAATAAAGGTAATTAGAGGTCGTTAAAGGTCATTAGATGTCGTTATAGTCATGGTCATTAGAGGTCGTTATAGTCATGGTCATTAGAGATCATTAGAGGTCGTTATAGTCATGGTCATTAGAAGTCATTAGAGGTCGTTATAGTCATGGTCATTAGAGATCATTAGAGGTCATTATAGTCATGGTCATTAGAGGTCATTAGAGGTCATTATAGTCATGGTCATTAGAGGTCATTAGAGGTCGTTATAGTCATGGTCATTAGAGGTCGTTATAGTCATGGTCATTAGAGGTCATTAGAGGTCGTTATAGTCATTTTCATTAGATGGTCATTAGAGGTCGTTATAGTCATGGTCATTAGAGGTCATTAGAGGTCGTTATAGTCATGGTCATTAGAGATCATTAGAGGTCATTATAGTCATGGTCATTAGAGGTCATTAGAGGTCGTTATAGTCATGGTCATTAGAGATCATTAGAGGTCATTAGATGTCGTTATAGTCATGGTCATTAGATGTCGTTATAGTCATGGTCATTAGAGATCATTAGAGGTCGTTATAGTCATGGTCATTAGAGATCATTAGAGGTCGTTATAGTCATGGTCATTAGAGGTCATTAGATGTCGTTATAGTCATGGTCATTAGAGGTCATTAGAGGTCATTAGATGTCGTTATAGTCATGGTCATTAGATGTCGTTATAGTCATGGTCATTAGAGGTCATTAGAGGTCGTTATAGTCATGGTCATTAGAGATCATTAGAGGTCATTATAGTCATGGTCATTAGAGGTCATTAGAGGTCGTTATAGTCATGGTCATTAGAGGTCATTAGATGTCGTTATAGTCATGGTCATTAGATGTCGTTATAGTCATGGTCATTAGAGGTCATTAGATGTCGTTATAGTCATGGTCATTAGAGGTCATTAGAGGTCGTTATAGTCATGGTCATTAGATGTCGTTATAGTCATGGTCATTAGAGGTCATTAGAGGTCGTTATAGTCATGGTCATTAGAGGTCATTAGAGGTCGTTATAGTCATGGTCATTAGAGGTCATTAGAGGTCGTTATAGTCATGGTCATTAGATGTCGTTATAGTCATGGTCATTAGAGGTCATTAGAGGTCGTTATAGTCATGGTCATTAGAGGTCGTTATAGTCATGTTCATTAGAGATCATTAGAGGTCGTTATAGTCATGGTCATTAGAGGTCGTTATAGTCATGGTCATTAGATGTCGTTATAGTCTTGGTCATTAGTGGTCATTAGATGTCGTTATAGTCATGGTCATTAGAGGTCGTTAGAGGTCGGTATAGTCATGGTCATTAGAGGTCATTAGAGGTCATTATAGTCATGGTCATTAGAGGTCATTAGAGGTCGTTATAGTCAGGTCATTAGAGGTCATTAGAGGTCGTTATAGTCATGGTCATTAGAGGTCATTAGAGGTCGTTATAGTCATGGTCATTAGAGGTCATTAGATGTCGTTATAGTCATGGTCATTAGATGTCGTTATAGTCATGGTCATTAGAGGTCATTAGATGTCGTTATAGTCATGGTCATTAGAGATCATTAGAGGTCGTTATAGTCATGGTCATTAGAGGTCATTAGAGGTCGTTATAGTCATGGTCATTAGAGATCATTAGAGGTCATTAGAGGTCGTTATAGTCATGGTCATTAGAGATCATTAGAGGTCATTATAGTCATGGTCATTAGAGGTCATTAGATGTCGTTATAGTCATGGTCATTAGAGGTCATTAGAGGTCGTTATAGTCATGGTCATTAGAGATCATTAGAGGTCATTAGATGTCGTTATAGTCATGGTCATTAGAGGTCATTAGATGTCGTTATAGTCATGGTCATTAGATGTCGTTATAGTCATGGTCATTAGAGGTCATTAGAGGTCGTTATAGTCATGGTCATTAGAGGTCGTTATAGTCATGGTCATTAGATGTCGTTATAGTCATGGTCATTAGAGGTCATTAGAGGTCGTTATAGTCATGGTCATTAGAGGTCGTTATAGTCATGGTCATTAGAGGTCATTAGAGGTCGTTATAGTCATGGTCATTAGAGATCATTAGAGGTCGTTATAGTCATGGTCATTAGAGGTCATTAGAGGTCGTTATAGTCATGGTCATTAGAGGTCGTTATAGTCATGGTCATTAGAGGTCATTAGAGGTCGTTATAGTCATGGTCATTAGAGATCATTAGAGGTCGTTATAGTCATGGTCATTAGAGGTCATTAGATGTCGTTATAGTCATGGTCATTAGAGGTCATTAGAGGTCGTTATAGTCATGGTCATTAGAGGTCGTTATAGTCATGGTCATTAGAGGTCATTAGAGGTCGTTATAGTCATGGTCATTAGAGATCATTAGAGGTCATTATAGTCATGGTCATTAGAGGTCATTAGATGTCGTTATAGTCATGGTCATTAGAGGTAATTAGAGGTCATTAGAGGTCATTAGAGTTCGTTATAGTCATGGTCATTAGATGTCGTTATAGTCATGGTCATTAGAGATCATTAGAGGTCGTTATAGTCATGGTCATTAGAGGTCATTAGAGGTCGTTATAGTCATGGTCATTAGAGGTCATTAGAGGTCGTTATAGTCATGGTCATTAGAGATCATTAGAGGTCATTATAGTCATGGTCATTAGAGGTCGTTAGAAGTCGTTATAGTCATGGTCATTAGAGGTCGTTATAGTCATGGTCATTAGAGGTCATTAGAGGTCGTTATAGTCATGGTCATTAGAGATCATTAGAGGTCATTATAGTCATGGTCATTAGAGGTCGTTAGAAGTCGTTATAGTCATGGTCATTAGAGGTCAATAAAGGTAATTAGAGGTCGTTAAAGGTCATTAGATGTCGTTATAGTCATGGTCATTAGAGGTCGTTATAGTCATGGTCATTAGAGGTCATTAGATGTCGTTATAGTCATGGTCATTAGAGGTCATTAGAGGTCGTTATAGTCATGGTCATTAGAGATCATTAGAGGTCGTTATAGTCATGGTCATTAGAGGTCATTAGAGGTCGTTATAGTCATGGTCATTAGAGGTCGTTATAGTCATGGTCATTAGAGATCATTAGAGGTCATTATAGTCATGGTCATTAGAGGTCATTAGAGGTCATTATAGTCATGGTCATTAGAGGTCATTAGAGGTCGTTATAGTCATGGTCATTAGAGGTCGTTTATTCATGGTCATTAGAGGTCGTTATAGTCATGGTCATTAGAGGTCATTAGAGGTCGTTATAGTCATGGTCATTAGAGGTCATTAGAGGTCGTTATAGTCATGGTCATTAGAGGTCATTAGATGTCGTTATAGTCATGGTCATTAGAGATCATTAGAGGTCGTTATAGTCATGGTCATTAGAGGTCATTAGAGGTCGTTATAGTCATGGTCATTAGAGGTCATTAGAGGTCGTTATAGTCATGGTCATTAGAGGTCATTAGATGTCGTTATAGTCATGGTCATTAGAGGTCATTAGAGGTCGTTATAGTCATGGTCATTAGAGGTCATTAGAGGTCGTTATAGTCATGGTCATTAGAGGTCGTTATAGTCATGGTCATTAGAGATCATTAGAGGTCATTATAGTCATGGTCATTAGAGGTCATTAGAGGTCGTTATAGTCATGGTCTTTAGAGGTCATTAGAGGTCGTTATAGTTTTAGCGTTATAAAACTCTATTTATATGGTTTATAATTGGCACATACTTCTGTAAATTCACTACCAGGTTTGGTAAGTTTTATACAGAGGAAACCCTCTGATACTATCACCTTTTTAGTGTTTACAGGGATATCTAGGTTTGCTTCTGATGTTACAGTGAGTAGATTATGCATTTAATGTTGACAATAGAAATCTGAGTCATGGAAATAGACTTCATTAATTTATTAAGAAACACATACGACAATTATCACAGATAAGAAAGAGGTAGTTAGCAGGTAGTCAGCATTAAGTCATCCACGATGGTAAGGTGTTCTGAATTGAATCTTAAATAAGTTTTAGCAATCTGAGTCTCATGAGGTTTTAGGAGACTAGGGATTTACTTAATTTAGATTAAGGATTCTGATGGAGGGGAGCTAGTTACGGATGGATCAGTAACTAGTTTGAGTGAGCTAAAGTTGTTAGCTTTAACAAGAGGCCTTTAAGCTTTACCAGAGTCGTGGTTACTTAACTGCGTTCCCTGGATCATCACTGTTGAGTCGGATGAGGCCGCGGGGGTGGTGTTCCCTCCTCGGTCAGGATCAGACGGCTGCGGGGGTCGAGGACCGCCGAAGGCCACAGGTGTCGTCCTTGGATACGAAGTTAGATAACCCATCTCTAGCAGGGAGCATCTAGGCCTGGCATTCCCAGAACAGAGCGTCAGACTGAAGGTGTCTGACCTCAGAGAGAGGCTGGTTTCATCGGCTCAGACGGGCTGATGGACCGTCTCAGGGTGAGCCGGCAACTAGCGTCAGCTGTGTAGGGTTTGACAGCTGAGAGGAGGTCTGGTCAGCGTCAGACCAGAACAGCTCTCCTTTCTCTTAGCTTGTTCAGCTTGTTTCTCATTGAACTGAACTGGCTCTCTAGCTTCCGGGGTCGGAAGTTAAAGGGAGTCTAAAAGACGTGGGCCAATGAGGAGTTATTAATGTCACGTGACTCAGACCGCTAACTCTTATTGGTTGTAGTAATGAGTGACGTGGTTGTCAGAACCTTTATCAGTATATGTGTGAAATAATACTGAAGCAGATCAACATTCATTAATGCTGGAAGAAAATGCATTAATCATTTAAGACATTTCTGTAACAGATTAAAGTGTCATTTTAGGAAGAGACACCAAGAGTCTTTATTATTATTATTATTAAATAGAGTCCGGTGGATTCTTCCGATACGACTGTGACCTTGGAGAAATGTTGATTCAGGTTAAAACATAAAAACAGAGTCATTTTATTCCAAGTTATTGGGAAAAAAGAGGGTTATTATTTGTGATGATCTAGAGGTCAAAGTTCAGAGGTAGTAACGCATTTGGGTTCGTTACATAGTCATGGTCATTAGAGGTCGTTATAGTCATGGTCATTAGAGGTCATTATAGTCATGGTCATTAGAGGTCATTATAGTCATGGTCATTAGAGGTCGTTATAGTCATGGTCATTAGAGGTCATTAGAGGTCGTTATAGTCATGGTCATTAGAGGTCATTAGAGGTCATTATAGTCATGGTCATTAGAGGTCGTTATAGTCATGGTCATTAGAGGTCATTAGAGGTCGTTATAGTCATGGTCATTAGAAGTCATTAGAGGTCGGTATAGTCATGGTCATTAGAGGTCATTAGAGGTCATTATAGTCATGGTCATTAGAGGTCGTTATAGTCATGGTCATTAGAGGTCATTAGAGGTCGTTATAGTCATGGTCATTAGAGGTCATTAGAGGTCGTTATAGTCATGTCATTAGAGGTCGTTTTAGAGGTAATTAGAGGTCGTTAATGGTCATTAGAGGTTGTTATAGTCATGGTCATTATAGGTCGTTTTAGAGGTAATTAGAGGTCGTTATAATCATGTCCTTAGAGGTTGTTATAGTAATGGTCATTAGAGGTCGTTATAGTCATGGTCATTAGAGGTCATTAGAGGGCGTTATAGTCATGGTCATTAGAGGTCATTAGAGGTCATTATAGTCATGGTCATTAGAGGTCATTAGAGGTCATTATAGTCATGTCATTAGAGGTCGTTTTAGAGGTAATTAGAGGTCGTTAGAGGTCATTAGAGGTCGTTATAGTCATGGTCATTAGAGGTCGTTTTAGAGGTAATTAGAGGTCATTAGAGGTCATTAGAGGTCGTTATAGTCATGGTCATTAGAGGTCGTTTTAGAGGTAATTAGAGGTCGTTAGAGGTAATTAGAGGTCGTTATAGTCATGGTCATTAGAGGTCATTAGAGGTCATTATAGTCATGTCATTAGAGGTCGGTATAGTCATGGTCATTAGAGTTCATTAGAGGTCGTTATTGTCATGGTCATTTGAGGTCATTAGAGGTCATTATAGTCATGTCATTAGAGGTCGTTTTAGAGGTAATTAGAGGTCGTTAGAGGTCATTAGAGGTCGTTATAGTCATGGTCATTAGAGGTCGTTTTAGAGGTAATTAGAGGTCATTAGAGGTCATTAGAGGTCGTTATAGTCATGGTCATTAGAGGTCGTTTTAGAGGTAATTAGAGGTCGTTAGAGGTAATTAGAGGTCGTTATAGTCATGGTCATTAGAGGTCATTAGAGGTCGGTATAGTCATGGTCATTAGAGGTCATTAGAGGTCGGTATAGTCATGGTCATTAGAGTTCATTAGAGGTCGTTATTGTCATGGTCATTAGAGGTCATTAGAGGTCATTATAGTCATGTCATTAGAGGTCGTTTTAGAGGTAATTAGAGGTCGTTAATGGTCATTAGAGGTTGTTATAGTCATGGTCATTATAGGTCGTTTTAGAGGTAATTAGAGGTCGTTATAATCATGTCCTTAGAGGTTGTTATAGTAATGGTCATTAGAGGTCGTTATAGTCATGGTCATTAGAGGTCATTAGAGGTCGTTATAGTCATGGTCATTAGAGGTCATTAGAGGTCGGTATAGTCATGGTCATTAGAGGTCATTAGAGGTCATTATAGTCATGGTCATTAGAAGTCGTTATAGTCATGGTCATTAGAGGTCATTAGAGGTCGTTATAGTCATGGTCATTAGAGGTCGTTTTAGAGGTAATTAGAGGTCGTTAGAGGTAATTAGAGGTCGTTATAGTCATGGTCATTAGAGGTCATTAGAGGTCATTATAGTCATGTCATTAGAGGTCGGTATAGTCATGGTCATTAGAGTTCATTAGAGGTCGTTATTGTCATGGTCATTTGAGGTCATTAGAGGTCGTTATAGTCATGGTCATTAGAGTTCATTAGAGGTCGTTATTGTCATGGTCATTTGAGGTCATTAGAGGTCGTTATAGTCATGGTCATTAGAGGTCATTAGATGTCGTTATAGTCATGGTCATTAGAGGTCGTTATAGTCATGGTCATTAGAGGTCATTAGAGGTCGTTATAGTCATGGTCATTAGAGGTCGTTATAGTCATGGTCATTAGAGGTCATTAGAGGTCGTTATAGTCATGGTCAATAGAGATCCTTAGAGGTCATTATAGACATGGTCATTAGAGGTCATTAGAGGTCGTTATAGTCATGGTCATTAGAGGTCGTTATAGTCATGGTCATTAGAGGTCGTTATAGTCATGGTCATTAGAGGTCGTTTTAGAGGTAATTAGAGGTCGTTAAAGGTCATTTGAGGTCATTATAGTCATGTCATTAGAGGTTGGTATAGTCATGGTCATTAGAGGTCGTTATAGTCATGGTCATTAGAGGTTGTTAGAGGTCATTATAGTCATGTCATTAGAGTTCATTAGAGGTCGTTATTGTCATGGTCATTTGAGGTCATTATAGGTCGTTATAGTCATGGTCATTAGAGGTCATTAGAGGTCGTTATAGTCATGGTCATTAGAGGTCATTAGAGGTCGTTATAGTCATGGTCATTAGAGGTCATTAGAGGTTGTTATAGTCATGGTCATTAGAGGTCATTAGAGGTCATTATAGTCATGTCATTAGAGGTCGTTTTAGAGGTAATTAGAGGTCGTTAAAGGTCATTAGAGGTTGTTATAGTCATGGTCATTAGAGGTCATTAGAGGTCGTTATAGTCATGGTCATTAGAAGTCATTAGAGGTCATTATAGTCATGTCATTAGAGGTCGGTATAGTCATGGTCATTAGAGGTCATTAGAGGTCGTTATAGTCATGGTCATTAGAGGTCATTAGAGGTCATTATAGTCATGGTCATTAGAGGTCATTAGAGGTCGTTATAGTCATGGTCATTAGAGGTTGTTAGAGGTCATTGTAGTCATGTCATTAGAGGTCAATAGAGGTCGTCATTGTCATGGTCATTTGAGGTCATTAGAGGTCGTTATAGTCATGGTCATTGGAGGTCATTAGAGGTCATTATAGTCATGTCATTAGAGGTCGGTATAGTCATGGTCATTAGAGGTCATTAGAGGTCATTATAGTCATGTCATTAGAGTTCATTAGAGGTCGTTATAGTCATGTCATTAGAGTTCATTAGAGGTCGTTATAGTCATGGTCATTAGAGGTCATTAGAGGTTGTTATAGTCATGGTCATTAGAGGTCGTTATAGTCATGGTCATTAGAGGTCATTAGAGGTCGTTATAGGCATGGTCATTAGAGGTCATCAGGGGTCGTTATAGAGGCCATTATAGAGGTCATTATAGAGGTCATTAAAGGTCATTAGGGGTCGTTATAGAGGTCATTAAAGGTCATTAGGGTCGTTATAGAGGCCATTATAGAGGTCATTAGGGGTCGTTATAGAGGTTGTTATAGAGGTCATTAGAGGTCGTTATAGAGGCCATTATAGGTCGTTATAGAGGTCGTTATAGAGGTCGTTAGAGGTCGTTATAGAAGCCATTAGAGGTCGTTATAGAGGTCGTTATAGAGGTCATGAGAGGTCGTTATAGAGGTCATTAGGGGTCGTTATAGAGGCCATTATAGAGGTCATTAGGGGTCGATATAGAGGTCATTAAAGGTCATTAGGGGTCGTTATAGAGGTCATTAAAGGTCATTAGAGGTCGTTATAGAGGTCGTTATAGAGGTCATGAGAGGTCGTTATAGAGGTCATTATAGAGGTCGTTATAGAGGTCGTTATAGAGGTCATGAGAGGTCGTTATAGAGGTCATTATAGAGGTCGTTATAGAGGTCATTAGAGGTCGTTATAGAGGTCATTAGAGGTCGTTATAGAGGTCATGAGAGGTCGTTAGGGCTGTCAGCCCCTGACTGTTCTGTGGTCTCTCCTCCAGCCTCCAGCCAGACGGTGTCGTTTTATAACAAAGACGAGCGTGGAGAGGTCCAGAGGGTCACGTTCGACAGCAGTCCGGTGAAGAGGATCTTCCACGGCAGCTTCCACAAGGTGAGCAGGTTCCTCTGGTTCAACACAGAACCACCACTCAGCAGGACTCATACACAGCAGGTCCTTGACAGGACGCTGTTCATTGATCTCACTGGACTTCCTGAGGTCTTAAGGCTCTTTACATTACAGTCATGGTCTACAAAGACTAACCAGTCTCAGCCTCTGAGTACATGAAGTAAATTCAGAAGTGGGAGTGTGACACTAATATCTTCCTCTGGCCCTCCAGCTCCACGTCCTGGTCTCGTCCAGCAGTGTCAAACTGAAGGTGGACTGCCAGGACGCAGCTGAGAAGGAGATCAAGCCTGCTGGCAACACGTCTCATGATGGATACCAGGTTCTGGGAAAAATGTCCAAATCCATCGGCTCCAAAGGAGAGTCTGCAACGGTGAGTGTTTGACTACGCCCCCTCAGCTTTGTGGTTGGAGGACTTGTTAAATGAAAACAGGTCTATGTTGAACCAGCTGTAATGTGACCCGGTTCTGGACCAGATGCATGTCGCACACAGACCTTATGTTCTGCTTTTCCCCTCCTCCAGTTCCAGCTCCAGATGTTTGACATTGTCTGCAGCTTAGCCTGGAACAGCAGAGACAGATGCTGTGACCTGCCGTCTATGGTAAGCAAAGCCTCCACATAAACACTCTCCAAGACAACCAGTCTGAGAGGAGAAACCCTAAACCCATAAATCCTCTGCTCTGATGTTGCTTTTCACTAAACAGAACCCTCTGACAGCATGAGCTCATCTGATGAGTGAGTCTCAAAGGAAGCATGCTGCGTTGCATTTGTTTGTGTTATCTAAACACATTGTCCTTGGATTCTTTCAGTTTAAAGAAACAATCCCAACAATCTCAGACATTTAGATCTGCTGAGATCCTGAGGGAACGTTTTTAGCTGCAGTTTGTTTTTGTAACTTTGCAGGAGAAGATGTGGCTTCTGTTGCTAGGCCCCTTACCCGAACCCCTATACTCTCTAACTCTGTATTCTAACCCTATTCTATAACATGACATCATCACACACTGACCACCATGACATCATCACACACAGACCACCATGACATCACCACACACAGACCACCATGACATCATCACACACAGACCACCATGACATCATCACACACAAACCACCATGACATCATCACACACTGACCACCATGACATCATCACACACAGACCACCAGGACATCATCACAGACAGACCACCAGGACATCATCACACACAGACCAACATGACATCATCACACACAGACCACCATGACATCACCACACACAGACCACCATGACATCATCACACACTGACCACCATGACATCATCACACACTGACCACCATGACATCATCACACACAGACCACCATGACATCATCACACACAGACCACCATGACATCATCACACACTGACCACCATGACATCATCACACACTGACCACCAGGACATCATCACACACAGACCACCATGACATCATCACATACTGACCACCAGGACATCATCACACACTGACCACCATGACATCATCACACACTGACCACCATGACATCATCACACACTGACCACCATGACATCATCACACACAGACCACCATGACATCATCACACACAGACCACCATGACATCACCACACACAGACCACCATGACATCATCACACACTGACCACCATGACATCATCACACACAGACCACCAGGACATCATCACACACTGACCACCAGGACATCATCACACACTGACCACCATGACATCATCACATACTGACCACCAGGACATCATCACACACTGACCAACAGGACATCATCACACACAGACCACCATGACATCATCACACACTAACCACCATGACATCATTACACACAGACCACCAGGACATCATCACAGACAGACCACCAGGACATCATCACACACAGACCACCATGACATCATCACACACAGACCACCAGGACATCATCACACACAGACCACCATGACATCATCACACACAGACCACCAGGACATCATCACACACAGACCAACATGACATCATCACACACAGACCAACATGACATAATCACACACAGACCACCATGACATCATCACACACAGACCACCAGGACATCATCACACACAGACCAACATGACATCATCACACACAGACCACCAGGACATCATCACACACTGACCAGTATGACATCATCACACACTGCCCAACAGGACATCATCACACACAGACCACCATGACATCATCACACACTGACCACCAGGACATCATCACACACTGACCACCATGACATCATCACACACT